>CAUYPO010038667.1:0-10909 GCA_963574435.1 Cheirogaleus major
CTAAAATGCGGTATATGCTCACAATGGAATATTATTCAATTCTAAGAAACGACAGTAAGCTAACACCGTTTATGCTATCCTGGATTAGGCTTAAGCCCGTTATCCAAAGTGAAGCGACACAAGATATGGAAAAAGGGCTCCACATCTACTCGCCATCAAATTGGTACTGACTGTTTAAAACTGTGGTGCTCATATGGTGGTAGTGTACACAAGGGTTTCGGGAGTGGAGGCAAGACCCACATCATAGGGACGTGGAGAGCATTGTGGGGAGGAAGAGCATACCTCTAACCCTTCTTAGGGAGAGGCAAAGTTATACAATGTATCCAAAGTATTAAAAAAAAAATCTTTTGTTGGATAGAGAGCAGGCGGGAGGGGAGAGGAAATGTAGAGTTACATAATGTGTGCCATGCACGCCACTTGGGGATTGGACTCGCTTGGAGCTCTGGCATGTGGGGGGGGGGAGGAATGGTAGGGGCAATGTATGTAACCCTAACAATATTTGTACCCTCATTATATGATGAAATAAAAATAAATAAATAAATAAATAAATAAAAAATAAAAAAAAAAGAAAGTGTCAAAACCTAGCAACAAGGCAAATTCCAATCATTATTAAAGGAGTTGAACATCACTATAGAATATGTCCAAACCATAGAATATTGTCAAGAAATGAAAATATGAATTATATCTATAACAACTGACTTGCAGGATATTCTGAGTGGTATTGCTGAAAAAAGAAAGATGTTAAAAATATAGTATTCATTTTTAACAAATAGAATTATATCATCAACATTACTGTGCATCTCTCTCTGCATTCTTTCTTTATATATACATATATTCATATATAATCACACATGTTCTTCATGATATATATGTGCACATACATATACATGCTGAATATGGCAAAAATACATAATGTACATCAAAGTGTTGCCATAGTTACTTTGTTGGGTGTAGTGCACACTGGTGATGAGATGGTTGGAAGGAAATGAACAGAAGAGGAGCAAATAGAATGCCAAACTTAAAAAAAAAAACTCTATGATATAATTCTATAATATAAACTTTATATATAATTACATATACATAAAAATTAGAAGTTACATATTATAACTAGTTTTTATTTTTTCTACCATTCTTAGAAACATGTTTTATTTCTCTTTTAATGGCTTTCAGTGCAATTGATAAACATAAGACTGCATATATTTAACATATATAATTTGATGGGTTTGAACATACGCATATACTTGTGAAACTATCACCACGATTGAGGGAATAAACATATCTATCACCTCTAAAAGTTTCCTCCACCTCCTTTTTTTGAGTGAGTGTGGTGAAAACACTGAACTTGAGATCTACTCTCTCAACAAATTTTTCAGTGTACAATACAGTATTTTAAGCTATAAACACTATGATGCACAGCAGATCTCTAGAACTTACTCATCTTGTTTAAATGAAACTCTGTATCTGTTGAGAAACTTCCCATTTTCCCCTCTCCCACTCCCTGGAAACCACCATTCTACTCTTTGTTTTTATGAGTTTGACTATTTTAGATATCTCATGTAAGCAGAATGGGGCACTATTTATTCTTCCTTGCCTGGCTAATTTCCTTAGCATAATTTCACAATTCATTATATTGTAAAATGATTCAATTTCACAAATATGTATTGGATGTCCACAGCATTGTGCCAGGGTCTGGTGATGCCCGGGTACCAGATACATGAGCCAACATAGTCACCACTAGCCTACAGCTTGAGTTCCTTATTCCTCTCTTGTTATGTATGAAATTTGTTACACATTTTTATTGTTGTGAATAAGGTTGTGGTAAACATTTTAGTACATCAAACTTAATCTGAATCTAGGATTATTGCCTCATGATATATTCTCAGAAGTAAAATTATTGAGTCAAGGGAAAATAAGAATTTTAAAGAACTTTGATGCCTCTTGCCACACAAATGAGATGAAAAAGTTTACAAGCCCATTCCAAAAGGTTGACAACATCCAGGATACACAATCAATCACTGTGTATTATTTATATTATATTTGATATAAAATATATTCAATAAAAAAGGCTGGTAATGGCATATAGACATTTTTTTCTCCAATATTTGCTCTACAGATGAGACCCAAGTGAAGCTATCTTGTCATCAAAAGGGGAAGTCATTTAATATTTATTTACTTGAAGTTTATTTACTATGTGTCAATACATATACTATACTACTTTACATTTGCTATTTCATTTATCACACATATAAAAGCATCAACAAATCAATACTTGACTAATAAACTTTTGCATATATAAAAAGCTATAGTTTATATAGTGCTTTCATTTGCATGATTTCATTTATGACTAACCAATTTTATCCATCTAAATATATGTTTTCATTTGTCTGTTTTCCCCCCCAGTTCTCTCATTGAATAAACTTATAGTGGATGGTTTTTCAGAATAATATCAAAAAATAACTCCAAAATGTGATTTACATTTGAAAAAGGAGGGAAGAAAAGAAAGTCTGTGAAAATGTTTTAAGGGAATTTTATAAAAGCATTTGAAGCTTTGAAAGGCGATTTTCCCTCCTCCTCAACAATTTCCAACAAAAGCTCAATTTGGTACTTCTTCTTCCTGCTTGTATCCCTTTAATTTTATGGGACCTTAGCTTGCTTTCTTTTCTGATATACCAATGAAAGGGAAAAACAGACAATGGAACTTTACTGATCTGAAATGCTTCCTTCCCTTATTCCACTCCCACCTTCTCTTCATGATTAGATATCCATCCCAGAAATGCCATTCTTTCTGACTATGGAAATCCATCATTGTACTTAATACTGGAAGCTATTCTGTAGGGGGATGTGCAAAATAAAACAATTCTTTCATGTGAAAGAGCCATTCACAGAACATAGATTTATAAGAAGAAGAAAGAAAGAAGATTGCATCTTAAGGATAAATAACAACTTCTGACCAGGGTGGTAGCAGCCAAATGTAAATAAAGATCATTCATTGAAATCATTGAAATACTTCTCAGGAGATACAAATAGTGTCAGTGGGTTGTTTAGGCTGTGAGGTTGTTGAACAGAAGATAATAGAAATCTGTTAGTAGCCAGCTGTTTAGTGCTATGGAGGCAGAAGATATATAGTGATAATAGCAATAATTACAGCTTCCTACTTTCTATGAAATATACCACTCTGCCGGCTTTAAAGTGCATTCATAAACAAAATTTCATTCAGGGCTCACAGAAATCCTGTGCGATAGGCAAGTCAGTTAGTATTAAGCCATCTTGCAGATGGCCAAACTCTGAGAAGCTAATAGTTGCTCAAAACGACCCAGTGAATATAGAAGCCTCAATTAGGGCTAGCTATTGTAAATCCAAATCCACTTACTTCCTCTTCCCCACACAAACATAAACAACATCACCCCCCCAAAAAAACTTTGTGAAGGAGGAAATTATTCATATATGCCTCTGTTATCCCTGAACTATTCACTGTGATCTTTGTGAATAGGGAAAAATGTACCAGAAGATCTAAAGAGAGCATGGACAATTAGAGACAAACAAATGTCCTTCTTATTTTCAAAACATGGAAATAAGTTGAGTTTGACAAAACAGACACTAGTGGTTTTGGAAAACACCGTAAACACAATTCTAGAACATGATGTTAATACAAAGATCGGGAGGTCCCTGAGAGAGCTGAGGTGACGTACCTAATCTTTTATTACTTGGCGCTGGGGTTGGCTATGGCTCTTGACTCACGGCTGTCGGCTGTTAGATTAGATTTATCATAATCATCATCAATTTTCTCCAGTTATTTATATGAATAAATACAGCATGCCTGCCCTGCAAACAGCTTTAGGAAAAGACTCTAGTACCCAGCCCTTCCATGTTAATTGCTACCTTCCATATAGGATTTTTGGAGCTGCCTCTGTATTAAACTAGCCCCATTTTCTCCTCTATTAAGTTTACTAGACCAGAGAAAGTTAGTAGATAAGATGTGTCTGCACTTGAGCAAGGCATTTGTCAAATGTCTTCCCTTATATCCATATGGAAAAGACCAGTGTAATTAGAAGAACTGGTGACCAGTTGAATAATTTTATCCAAATGAATGTATATGAATCTACAGTGAAATTTCTAGCTGGTTGCCTTGGAAGTCAATTTATTTTTCTGTTTTCAGTTTTAACCACACGATGGTAATAATAATTTTAATGGGCATTGTTTTTGGTTTTGCTTTGTTTGTTTTTTGTCTGACTAGGAAATACCCTCCCACCCCAACCCTTTAGAGAAATGGCCTTCCCTTTGTCCTGTCCCATGTGATTCTGGGAACATAATTACTTAATTTCCACTCTTATGTCCATCAAAATAGGTATACGACCCAGACCTGGTCAATTTGAAGAACCCATCATGTTTGGATTCAGTAATTAGTGAGAACCTATACTGTATTTCAAAATCTGTTCTACATTATTTATAATCTTGCAAAGTTGGGTATTATTATTCTCTAGTTTGCAGTGAAAGAAATGGGGGCGGGCAGTGAGTTTTTACATTTACTCAAGGTCACCCATTTAAAATTTCTGAAAATGGATTCGTATCCTGTGACATTTTGTTTTCCCAGCTCTTCACCCAGGGTCAACGTTTCCATTAGGCACAGGAAGCGCAGTGCCTAAGGCCCACGATATTTTTAGGGGACCACAAAACTGTTTTTATTTTTATTTCATTTTAAAAAGAAGGAAAAATAAATGTAATAATACTGAATGAATAATAATGAATTCAGCGTGGATGATATCTGTCTGTATACCATGTGGCCATAATATTTGTTAAAGTATTTTAGGGGAGAGAAGGGACCCACCATGGAAAAGTACCTAGGCTATACAAAAGGCATGTGCAGGCCTGCCTCCACACCAACCCTACTTCCTTGCAGCATGAAAGGTAGAAGAGGAAGTATGTGTTTGGTGGAGAGTGGGTGGACACCAGAGAGGAGTATTGGAACACTGAAAAGTGTATTGGAATAGATTTGTGAAGAATAAATGGGTCTTGTACCTTCCTGGTCCCTTGCCTCCATAAAAAAGTATTGAAAACTATATTTTCAGGAAGATGCTGCCTGGCTAACCCATGTGTTGTGCTTACTTTTTTTGCTTTTTCACAATATCCTCATGAATGCCATGGCAGGTAGCGGGGGAGTGGATTTTTATCTTCCCTGGCACCTACATAGGTACATGGCTAACCTTTATGAATTCTTCTTTTTTTGAAACTGATTGGGAATGTCTCCTTTCTTTTTTTTCTGGAGACCGAGTAGATGAACTTTTCTCTCTTAAAAACCCAAGCAGTCTTAATGTATCACCAATAGCAACAGCAACTGACATTTGTGTAATGCTTTGTAGTTAAAAACTGCAGGCTTGGATTCCAATAAACCTTTGCCCAAATCTAAGCCCCCATCCTTTCTCAGTGATTCACAGCCTGGATGTTATCTGTCTTTATGCCAGTGTAGTCTTAAAATATAGTTTCCAATAATTTTTTATGGAGTAAAGGGGCCAGGAAGGCAAAAGAAGTTACTTAAGCTTCTTAAGCCTCTTTATCCATGGCGGATAAGACAGAGAGTAACCATCCCAGAGTTAGAACACCCAGCAGGTATCCAATAACTGGTGGCTACTGCCTTTAGTTGTATGTACTTCCATTTTACAGATGAAAAATCAGATTCATATTGCAAATATGAATTGCTCATGATCACAATCAGAGAGGAAAAGTTCAAATACGGTAGAGTCACTGAAACAATGGCAGAGACTTCTGTGAAGATGAGACCTTCAGCAGGCACATCAGAAGGTTTCAGATTGCTGTGAGAAGTCAAGGATTCATATGAGCATATAAGAAAAATTCTGCTACCTCCCATTTCCATCCTTATCTGTTGCTATTTCTAGGTGGCCAGCAGGTCACCTGTATTACCCAATATATATTTTTTCTACCTCTGGTAGCATCCTAGGGATTTCAGACTTGATACTTGTCCCATTAGAAAATTTCTAGTGAGACCATGAGAAAGTAGCCATTATTAAAAAATGAAAATATCTCTCATTTACCACTTCCACTAAAAAAAATCAACAAGCTAAAAATTATAGCTATTTGGACTACAGACTTTAGATAGCTATGATGCAGTAATATAGTCATTATAGTATCACTTAATGATGAGGATAGCTTCTGAGAAATGCATCTTTAGGTGATTTCATCATTGTGCAAACATCACAGAGTATACTTACACAAATCTATATGATAGAGCCTACCACACATCTCTAGACTGTATGATATAGCCATGATATAGCCTATTGCTCCTAGGCTACAAACCTGTACAGCATGGAACTCTACTGAATAAATACTGTAGATAATTGTTACACAGTGATAAGTATTTCTGTATGTAATGTATGTAAACATAGAAAAGGTACAGTAAAAATATAGTATTATAACCCAATGGGACCACTGTTGTGTATGTGCTCTGTTCTTGGCCAAAACATCACATCATGTGGCACATGAGTGCAATTACAACATTAATAAAAAAATACTCACATGTTGATAGTGCTATATAGTTTGAACAATGATTTTAAATGTAATCTCATTCAATCTTTACAATAATACCGAGAAGTAGGTAAGACAGGTACTAATTATTCCCAATTTACAGATGAGTGAATTGATTGCCTAATATTACACACCCCTGAGCTGCGTCTCAAATCCAAGACTTCTGTCTCAGTGTTCTTTGTGAAAATATGGAGAATTCCAAAGATTTCTCTAGCCATTTCTTCAAATAATTCACAAATTGGTGCAGTATGCACCTTATGGGGGATGGACACATTTGAAGCTCTGACTTGGGTTGGGCAAAGACAATATATGTAACATAAACATTTGTACACACGTAGTGTGCTGAAATTTAAAAAAATTGAAAAAAAGAAAAGAAAAAAGTAAACACAATGGACATTCACATATTTTAGACTTCATGTCTGTGAGGACACAGGCAGTGTCTGTGCTCACAATTTAAATTGATTCCACCAATGTTGAATCGGAATTTCTCTATACAAAACAAATTGCGTGATTCTACTGGAAGAAATAAGAACAGTAAAAACATAAATCTTGGGCAAAAGAATGTTAGCATTTAGTGGAGGAGGTAGCTACCCTAACAACTAATCACAACTAACACATACTGAAATAAGGGCCATAGCAATGCCTATGTACACACTAGCGTGAAGAGAGAGAATAGAACTTACTTATTGGGAGACTGGTGAAAGATTATGAAAGAACAATATTGTTAGGGCTTGAGGATCAGAAAAGTGTTGATAGAGAAAGGAGAGAAGAGACTAAAGGAAACACCATGAGAAAATGTATGCAAGTATCTAACATGTTTGCAGATTGGCAAATATTTTGAATCCAATTTTGTACATCAATTAGCATAAGCACAGGTTTTATCAGCTTCCCTGAAGTTTTAGCTCCTGAAAGCACTAGAAGTAACTTGCTTCTCAATCTGATGTTTCTCCCACAACTTTGAGCAGGTCCTGAGAGTCCTAACCTGTCTTTGTTCAGGGCTTAACCGCTGAATTTCCAAGTACTTCCTGCACTGTTTCTCAAAGGAAACGGTCTGCCCTCAGCAGGGTGACAGTGGTGCACGTTTCTTTGCAACCAGAACCCACCTCCCATTTTGAGACATCTGTTCACATTAGTGAGGAAAAGGAACCTGTACCTTACCTCTGTTCGCTCCTGCCTATCCGCATTACCAAGAGCCCACAGAGCAAATGGCTTGACAGCAAGAGGCAACAAAAATACATTGTATTTGGCATTCAGAGTACTTTACAGCTAAGAAACTCCAAGTAGTTTTTAAAATATTCATCATGTTTAGCAATGTTTCATCACTGGGTTAACCTGGGGGTAAAGAACACAGGACTGAGGGTACAGAGAACTGGGTTCCCGCCACTATTCTGTAAGGTGACCTTTGCCAAGACCCTCCTCTATGAGCCTTAGATGCCCAATAATTTAAAAAAAAAATAAAATAAAAAGAAAGAACCAAAACTCCTGGGGTTTAACTGTCTGTGTGAATTGTTTAAAGGAAAGAATTTACAAGGGCATCAAATACAAAAATTTGGTTACTCTTCAGCTATCCTTGGCAGGCTCAGGATAAGTGAACAATCTTTTCGAAAGAAAAGTGGTTGTCCCTTTTTCTACCAGTGACTCTTTGTGGGAAAATGTTCTTTTAAAAAAACAGAGACACAAAATCTATCTTTGATGTATTTTTCATCATCAAAGTAAGTCTAAAAATTCATTTATGTACCTGATTTGTGTTTGGTGCCAGTTCTCTCTCTCTCTCTCTCTCTCTCTCTCTTCCTCTCTCCTCTTCTCTTTTCTTTCTCATCCATCATGAGGCTATTGTAACATGGTGAACAATTCTAGATACTGATGCCAGACAACCATAGTGCCATAAGATTCCTTACAGCATTCTTTACTTCCTCCTCAATGGCCTTGCATGCATTACTTTTTCTCTTTCTGAGACTTGATTTACTCATCAGTTAAATGGGACTACTGTGCTTATTTATACAGTTGTAGGATGAAGCATTTAAAGAGCTAATGTAGTGCCTGGCAAAAAGAGCCCAGTAAAAACTACAATGAGAAAATCAGGTTAAATATCTTTCCCTTTCTATTTTTGGAAGAAATCAGTATAATTATTAAAAGTGAAGTCAGTTGGACAAGGCTTCAAACCATAGCTATACCCATGTGTCTAAACCTGAGATCCCTCATCTGTAAAATGGAGATTAGTCCTTCCAATGGGGCTTTTGTGAGTGTGAGATACGGTAATGACTATATAACACTGTGTGTCTGGCTATATTCATAGTAAAGATTTAATAAATTATTATCATTGTCATTCATTAACTAATTCACACTCTCTATCATGAATTGTTCTGTCCTATAAAACATCCCCTGATCCTACTAGGTGTTAGGTACTGTGCTGTATGCTGGGCACACAATGACAAATACCTTCCATTCATTCACTTCACTAGTATGAGCTTATAGTCTAGAGACAAACAAAATAGACATACAGATATTTCCAATCCAATATCCTATACTATGCACAAGAAACTACGGAATCTCAAAGAAAAATCTTGAATGTGGCTAAAGGAATGTGTTCAGAGGTGGTTTCTTCAAAGAGATGAAGAGTGTGTTGAGTCAATAAGGATTAGCAGCTATGGCTCAGTCACAGGAGGATAAGAAAATAAGTGTGTTCTAGAAAGGTAAAAATCACAGCACAGTGATTCGCAAGTTTTGTGTTCCAGATTAGAATCACCTGGGGAGCTTTGAAAGCTCTTGGTGCCTGAGCTCCTTCCCACATCAACGAAAACAGAAGTCCTGGGGGTAGGACCGCGACATCAGTGTTTTTTAGAGCTCCCCAGGTGATTTCAATGTGCAACTAAGTGAGAAAACACTGTAGTAAAGTATGGCTGCATAATTACTGTGTGGAGAGAAAACTGAACCATCCCGGAATAAATGGGGGCCTAACTAATATGGCCATGAGTTTGTACTTGACTTATACTTGGTGATTGATCATTGAGGAGTTTAAGAGGCGAGAGCAGAGTGGTTATATCTGTGTTTTGGAAGAATGTCTTCAGACAGAACTCAGCACTGAATTCCACGGAAAGCAAACATGAAAAATAATGTGATGCACAATCTTCAGAAAGCATATAATCAACTGATCATTCCTGGAAGAATGTTCTTTGGATATTCTTTAGTGACATGGGGAGTTTATAAATATACTGATGCCTATGACTCTCATCAGACACCCAGAAAAAGTTCTTGGGTTATGGAACTTTGGCATTTGTACTTTTATGAAGGTCTCTTAAAAGGATGGAGAACACCTGCCAAAGAGCCTGAGTGAGCATCTCACAAAGAATATTCGGTCATTGAGCTAACAAAATATATGGCCTATGTGTACATCAGGCCAAGTTAGTAACAGGGACAAGTTCCTTGGACAGAAGGTCACTAGGTCACCCAGTCTTCTCATTGTGGGCTCTTCTCTCCTTTGGTCAATGGTTCTCTTTGCCCTTCAAAGTACTAGCTGCCTACAATTCCACCTGTCTTTATTTCTATCCAAATCAGTGCTCCCATTAAAAAACTGGAAGGTGCCACTGACTCTTGCCTGAGATTGAAATCACTGTCTGAATCTGCAACCAACTGTAACTGTGGAATGGAAGGGCTTATGTGCTGTGAAGGGAGCTCAGCAAGTCCTGGGTGTGAGGGGAGCACTCCTTTGACTGCTAGTGGGATCGCTTACTACACTGGTGCATAAAAGCAGAGCCCTATCATAGCACCACCAGGCAGATCAAGGGCAGATCAGCTCATTAAGCAGTAGCTGAGGCAGCTAAGGCCCACACTGACATGGGCACATCTGACTCGACTATTCCTAGGGAAAATCAGGGAGAGGGATGATCAGTCTCGACCCTAATGAAGAGACACAGACCAGGAGACAGGCAGCCACCCCAACCTCCTGCTTCCAGCTTCTTTGAGGAGCCAGACTTCCATAAGCAAGCAGCTGGTATATTTGTATGACTCAACAGTGACACCCAGTGACACTCTCTGTCAATCCCTAGTGACTGTTCCTGGAGGATCTTTTGGGGAATACATTTCAGCCTCCATTACTTAGTACTGAAGCAGCAGCAGCAATCACATCAAATTCAGTCGTGAAAGAGACAAACATAATAATAGATCCCAGTTTGTATTAACATAATCATCTAACTGTTGAAGCATATTCTTCTCCCCTGTAGGGCCATGTCTGATGTCAAACATAATACCACCATGCGGTACCTGCTTGACTTTGAAATCACAAGGAAGTGATTATTTCCTTCACACCCCTGGTCAAAATTCCATGGGCTCTTTTTGTCTGTCATTTTGAAATATGTGCGTGTGAGTGCACGCA
>CAUYPO010038668.1:0-16195 GCA_963574435.1 Cheirogaleus major
CCCCCTTACCCTTCAACTGCAGCACCTAAAACTCCCTCCCGAGGCCGGTGGAGGTGGCTCATGGCTGTAATCCTAGCACTCTGGGAGGCCGAGGTGGGTGGATCGCTCAAGGTCAGGAGTTCGAAACCAGCCTGAGCAAGAGCGAGACCCCATCTCTACTAAAAATAGAAAGAAAATGAATTGGCCAACTAAAAATATATAGAAAAAAATTAGCCAGGCATGGTGGTACATGCCTGTAGTCCCAGCTCCTTGGGAGGCTGAGGCAGGAGGATCGCCTGAGCTCAGAAGTTTGAGGTTGCTGTGAGCTAGACTGACACCATGGCACTCTAGCCAAGGCAACAGAGTGAGACTCTGTCTCAAAAAACAAAACAAAAACAAAAACAAAAAACTCCCTCCTGAGACAACACAGAGGTGTTAATAAGGATTGCGTGGCACTTGGCACACAGCACTTCTCAATAGGAGACAGCTATACTCCCTGCCTAATCCACCGTCACCCCAGTGAGAGCCCTAAATCCAACCCTAGGCCTAACCTTAGAGCCTCACCTCAATCATTTCAACATATTAAAACAAAAATATTTTATTTAAAAATAAATTTCTTGCTGTTAAGACTTTGAAAGGGGGGGACCAGCCTGAGCAAGAGGCAGACCCTCCACCCCATCTCTACAAAAAAATAGAAAAATTAGCCAGGTGTCATGGCACATGCCTGTAGTGCCAGCTACTTGGGAGGCTGAGGCAGGAGGATCGCTTGAGCCCAGGAGTTTGAGGTTGCTGTGAGCTATGATGACACCCACCACTGTACTCTAGCCGGTGCAACAGAGTGAGACCCTGTCTCAAAAACAAACAAAAAAAACTTTGAAAGAATCTTTATAACTTTGCTTGGTAAATTGTTTGACAACAAGTCTTTAACAATTGGCTGTGATTTCTTGAGAGTCATGTGCATGCTGGCGAATTCTTGCAAAATGAGGAAATCAGGCCTCCAAATGGATTTCAAGTGTAATAAAATTGTTTTGATTTCTGAATTTAATAATTAAGTCTGAATGCATTAATTATAACATTTATTAATTTCAGCTTTGTAGTTTCTCTTCTTTTACAGTTTAGAGTCAATCAATCATTCTTTCCAAGCCTCTTACATTTGAATAGGCCTTGAAAAGCTGTGGGTGCCGGGCCCTGCACCTCCAGTTCCCAGTGGGCGCAGTGGCTTGTCCTAACCACTCCCCCACCCCAGTCCAGAAGACGCTTTTCCCTGTGGAAGAGCAAGAGCAGCCCCCAGGCCTCCCCCGCCCTGCGTCGGGCTCTGCCTGGGCAGTGACCCCTGGGTCAATATTGACGATGCTGTGGCCTTGGCCTCTGGCCACCAGCAAAGTTCAAAGCGCTTTCTTGCCGGGAGTTGCCGCCCTCACTGTGGCACTGCCTGGGCCCTGCCCACCAGCTCACACAGCCCTGCTTTGCGCAGAGGGTGCGGCAGGGCAGCGGGTGGGTCCCACATGTGCCCACAGGATGGGGAGTCTGGTTTGCGGTGCACCCCAGTCCCAGCCCCAAGCCCTCTGAGGCTGGGCCTAGACCCCAAGAAAAGAGGGCAGCCCCGCGGCAGAAGCTTCCTTCCCCCAGAGCCTGGCCCAGCCCCGTGCTCACTGTCTCTGCGGGTTGGAACGCCCCTCCCTCTGCGTGGGGTCTCACACCCTGCCTCGCTCGGCCAGTCACCAGCATCACACACCACGTACACGCCTCCCCTGAGCCGCAGCCGCGTGCACGCGCACACAGGCACACACAGCCTCACGCTTATGTCAGTGGGACAGTGCGGGATGGAAGCACGCATTTACGCCTGTGCGTGCACTGGCAGCTTCGCTGACTTCAGTGACAGACACGCTGGGCCCTTCCCTCCGCCCTGATGGCACGAAGTGAGGCAAATCATGTCACCCTCTGAGCCTCAGTTTCCACATCTTAAGTGGGGACAGCCCCACCTCACTCACTGAGGAGAGGATGAAGGCAAACACCGCCCCCACCGCCGCACACAGAGACAGAGCGGGGCCCTCCTAGGCACTCAGCAGTGTGTGCCTGTCCCTCTCCTGAGGCTACGCGCTTTGTTTCATCTTGGTCTCCTCCCTTCCCCTGTCCCCCGCCATGCCCCCCCACGCACAGGGCGGGGGAGCTGCATAGTAGTGGTGACCGCAGGTGTGCCCAGCCCAAAGGTGCGCCAAGAGGTGGCAGAGCCCAGCTTGTGGGTGCCCAGTGACCCCAATCTGCCCGTTTGCTCTCTCTGGGCTCACCTGCCCTGGCCTGCCCTCCTGGCTTTGAACAGAAATCATTAGCTGAGCCGTGACTCTTGATCCTTGTGAAGCCGATCCTGTGTACAGACCTCCTCCTCCCCACCTCCCCTCCGTCCTGGCAGGGAACCAGAAGTCCTAGGGGTGTCCTGAGTGAGTCTCTTAAGGACACTCCCTTGCAAGCATCCAGTTTGGGAATTAAAGGCTTCCACTTCCTGGGAGCCCGCCAAGTGCCACTCGTCCCGGTGGGTCCTCACTCTGCCTCCACAGGGGGTCTGGTGAAACCCCCTGCACAGACGAACCCTGCTCAGAGATGGGGAGTGACTTGTCCAAAATCACCTGCCTGGCAAGGGGGTGGCTCAGCATCAGACCTAGGCCTCTCTGGTTCCACAGCTCCTTCCAGTCTATGAGGTCTTGTCACTCGCTCCCTGAAGTCCAACCTTGCAAAGAAAACTTTTGGCTTTTTGGTTTGGGGCATTTCTTGTGCACCTAGCGCTGTGGTAAGCACTTTTTGGGAGTGCTCTTAGCCTTAACGGCAAGCCTTCAAGGCAGGCACCTTTGTAGGTGAGGAAATGAGCCCCAGGGAGGTGTGAGGCCACTTGCCCAAGGTCTCTGAGCTGGTGGCACAGGGCTCCAAAGCCCGAGCTCTTGACCACACTGCCCCCCTCCCTGCCGACCCCCTGCAGCTGCTCTGAGACTTTCAGGATCTTCTTCCCCCAGCACCGCACTGACCTGCAGGCTTGGTGACCTGGGCACAGCTCAGCAGGCCGGCACAGCTGTGGCCTGTGCAGACGGGTCCCTCCCCACCTTTGCTATGAGGTAGGCCCCAGGCTAGCCAGGCTTTGAGCCTCCCGAGTTTGGTTGGTGCCCAGGTATGACCCAGACAACCCAGCCTCTCCGTGCGGTGGGGCTGCTCAGTCTGCGACCTCAAGCCACAAAGGAAAAGGCAGCCGGGGGCCTTGGCCCTGTACTTAGCTCGCTGCATTACCCTCTTAGGAGATCCGTTTGCATAGGGTGGGGAAGAATTTCTTCCCCCTTTGTCCAGATCCCACAAGGTAAACCTATTACTTTTATGTCCCCAAATTTACATTTCTTTATTCATTCATTCGCCATGTATTTATTAAATACCAGAAGTGAATCAGACAGGGCTGCCCCGGGCTGGGAGGGGTGCTGACCATGACCTTGTCATGGGTCGGGGAAGGCTCATGTCCAGCAGGACCCATGGGAGTGGGGGGCAGCCTAGAGGGCGCTAGGCCCCACCCACACATTCATGAGGTCCCTTAAGCGTGGACTCTGACAGGACTGACCATGTTCATAAGACAACTCTAAGTTCACACCCCCTTTCCTGACCACACTACGCTGTGAATTTATACTTTTTTGGAAGAGATCTGGGAATAACACACTTACATTACATTTGGTCGTTGGTGTTAAATGCAGTAATTTATCAAATGTAAAGGTTTAAAATGTACCACCATTAGTATCACCTTGTTTAGGATTTTCGTCCATTTTATATAAAGCCCAGAGATGGAAAGTGCCTTGGGCCTCTCTTGTGCTCTGAGAGACTCTGTATCTGAACCAGGTCCTGAAAGAGGAAGGGCGTTCCGTCAGAGGAACAGCATGTGCAAAGGCACGGAGGCACTAGTGAGCATGCACATGTGGGCGGCTACAGTTCCTCGGGTGGCTGCATTTGACAGTGGGAGGGGAGCGAGGAGGGAAGCAGGCCTGGGAGGCAGGAGGATCTGAGGGCCTTGAAGTCCAGGCTGAGGAGTGGGGAGCCTTTCCAGGGAAGGCTTTGCATCAGGGAAGTCCACGGTCAGATTTGGGGTCTGAAGTTCTTTTTTTCTCTATAAGAAGCTCAGTTCTCCTAATGATCCATGGAGGGGATAGGGCATGCGGGTGGCAGCAAGATCACTTCCGAAGCTTCAGAACCAGAATAAAGACATCTTTGTGCTCCCGGGACAGACAAATCTAAAACCGAAGAGTGTCTGGATTGGGCCTCTTGCTAGCACTCGCTGCTGGGTCTCAGTCCTCTCTGTCCCCAGCACTGGGCACTGGGCTGGCCGCGGGAGTGGGCTTGTTGATTCATTCATTAATTCAACAGATATCGACTGAGCACCTACTATGTGCCAGACACTGCTTTAGGCACTGGGATACCACCGTGCACGAGCAGACAAGGCTCCTGGTTTCACTGGAGCTTGCAGTCTGGTTGGGGAGACAGACAACGTGGAAATAAACAAGGAAATTGCAGAGAGCGGCATAGGTTGCGCAGGAAATAAAATGAAGACAAGATGGAGGGACTGGGAGTGGAGGGTTCGACTAGGGTCACTCCTCGGTGACATTTGAGTCGAGACCTAGATGCCAAGAAGTGGGCACGCAGGGAATGTTTGTTGATGGTGACTGAGGCAAGTCGGAATGAAAAAGGGTTATTCCAGAGTTCATCTGGCAAAGCGCTTAGCGGGCACCCACTGTGTGCTGGGGCCGGTGGCCAAGAAAGCAGACACGGCCCCTGTGCTGAGAGCTTACAGTCCAATAAGAGAGAAAAACATTATATAAGACAACATGCAAATAAGTATAGATTTAAAAACTGGGATATCAGGGAGGCATGAGAGAAAAAAAGTGACTAGCTTTAGTTTGGGTGGCTGGAGATGTGAAGGGATTTCCTTCCCTCTTGGAGAACGTGAGAATCTCGCCTTTTAGGGAGCACACTGGATTTTCATGCATTTTTTTAAAATAAACTTTTTTTTTATTTTAAGAGCAGTTAGATTTATAAAATTATTGCCAAGTTAGCAAGAGTTCTCAAAATACCCCGCATGCAGTTCCCCCTATTATTAACATCTGAGATTGTATGGTACGTCTGTCGCAATTAATGAACTAATATCGGTGTTATTATCCACTAAAGCCCATCCTTTATTCACACATCCTCAGGCTTTGCCTCATGTCCACTTCCTATTCCAGGATCCCGTCCAGGACCCCACACTACATTTGGTCACATCTCCTTAGGCTCCACCTGGGTGTGACAGGTGCTCAGAGTTTCCTTGCTTTGGATGAGCGCCGGTCAGGTGTTTTGTAGGATGCCCCTCGACTAGACCTTGTCTTATGTTTTTCTCATGATGAGACTGGAGTTGTGGGTGTGGGGAGGAGACCACAGAGGTGAAGTGTCATTTTCATCCCATCACATCAAGGGTGAAGACTATCAATGTGACTTAGCAACACTGCTGTTAACCTCGGTCACCTGGCTGAGGTCGTGTTTGTCAGATTTCTCCACTGTCAAGCCCCCCTCTCTTTCCATACTGTACTCTTTAGAAGGAAGTCACTATGCACAGCCACATTTAAGAAGTGGGGATTTTTGCTTCAACTCTTTGAGCACAGAGTATACAAATTATTTAGAATTCTTATGCACAGGAGATTTGTCTGTTCTCCAATTTTTATGTATTTTTACCAATATTTTCGTGCTAGGTCTTTTTACTTTTTAAAAGTTCAAGAACCCTGTTGGTATTTCTAGGGACCTAGAGATATTTTATTTCAATTAATTAACAAAATGCATGAAATTACCAAGACATTAAATAAGAAGGTAGAAAAAAGCCAAGTTATTTTTATTTTTCTATTGTGAATACATATGAATGAAAAAAGATTTGGAAAATACCAAAAGCAGAAAGAAGAAATTCTCTAATCCAACTGTTCAGGGCTGACCACTATTCATGTTTCAATTTATTATCTTTGGGGTTTTTTTTCCTGCCAATCTAGAAGCCATCAACTTATTATCCTTAATTTTTCTTCTGCACACAATTTTTATACACATAATACTGTATATGTCATTTTGTTTCTTGCCTCTTCCCACCTTTTCTTTTGCTTATTATCACATCAAAAACATTTCTCCTATGTAACTACACAGACTTCCTAAGTATTATTTTCAATAGCTGCTAAATATCCCCCCACGGGGCTTATAGTGTCCCCTCCCCCGCAGGCTATGTGCTAGCACGATGCCTGGCACATAGTCGGCATTTAGAAATTATTGGTTAAATGAATGAATATGCAACACAGTAATCATTCTCTTGTTTTTAGAAAGGTAGGTCATTTTCCTTTTTCTTGATTCTAAATAGTTCTGAGACAAATAGAATTATCCCCTTAGGACAGCATCCCAGAGTGGAATTACTGGGCCAACGGGGGCCAAAAATTTTTCAAGATAAATGCACCAAACCAGAAATCTTCTCTCTGCACCACTGGCAATTGTGCCCAGGGTAATAATTTACAATTGATTAAAGAGTTTGTGGGGTGTTTTTTCCCATCTTTTTTCTCCCTCCTCTCCCTCTCCCCTCCTGCCAAAAAGGGGGGAAATTATCTGAGAAGGTGAAGATGTTCTCAGACAATCATATTAACATATTCCAACAATCGCAATTTGCAAAATAGTAATCACAACTCCCGGGATCTGGGAGGCATTAATCAAAGCTGCAGGTTTAATTCCATTTTAAATATTGATGAAATGTGCTTCGGCAGCCTCACCCTGGTGTGGCAGGGCCAGGGGAGCTGCAGAGAGGTGCAGGGGAGGTGGAGGGAGGGTCGGTGAGCAGCTGCTGGGAGGGGAGGCATCTGTGATTCAAATTGGTGGCTGTGCAGCCAGGTAGAGAGTGAAAGGGGTAGTGAAGAGGGCTGTTAAGTCCATTGCTGTCAATTTTTAACGATCAGGGAGGGGCCTGAGGACTGGTTCAGCACAATAAACCCAGTTTGTCTGGTTTCAGGGGTTACCGCTGAAGAGGTTGCAGCTGCACTGATTCGAATAGCCTGGAGACTTCAGAACTGTAATTATCAACCAGGCTGCTCACAGTGTGGCAAAAGTGGGCTCCAACAGCGCTTAACTCCTTGTGTGCTGACACATCACCACTGCACTCCCCACCCCTGGGTTTCCCAGCCTCAGTGGGGACTACCAGGCAGCCTCCCCAGGGGAAACTGAGGCCCACCGGCTGCTCCCCAGAGCATGCCAGATAGCAAGGCCTTTTTCCTTAGGTCACATGGAAAGAAACGGGGGGAGCTGGCTAGTTATGTGGGGGCTGCCGTGGCTCCTGGCGTGCTCACATCTGCTCTGGGTGAGAAGTCAGGCTGCAGAGCCCGATGAAGCTTGGTTTGAATTCCGCTGGCCACAGACCTAGGACAAGGCTGATCCCCTTTATAAAATGAGGGTGATCTCCCCTACCCTATTGGGCTGTTACAAAGATTCAGTGAGATGCAGTGTCTATAAAGCACTGAGCACACAGTAGGCTGTCGACTGAAGAACCTCCATCTCCCTGACCCTGGCTCCGGTGCTTTTTGCAGAGGAAGGCATCCCTGGCAGAGGGTCTTTAGTGGGCAGGCTTTCGGCTGCCCCTCTGCGTTTCAGTTTTCAGGGAGTCCCCTCGTTCCCCAGCTCCCCCCATTTGTCACCACAGAGGGTGGGTAGTTCCGTCCTCCCATCTCTGGGCTGGGCACGGGGTAAGGAGAGAGGCAGGAGTGCCCTGAGTGCTGTAGCCCTGGCTGAGAGGAGGGGTTGGCACAGGGGGAAGGAGGCATGAAGGAATGAAGGAATAAAGGCAGAGAGGCAGGAAGGCGGCAGGCAGTGTGGTGTGAAAAGAGCACAGGCAGCTGGGAAGACGGCGACTGAAGGACGTGCAGGACTTGGTGACCCTTCTCCTGGAAGGACTATAACCCCAGAGAAATCCTCCCGAGTATCCACGAAGGGATGTGCCCAGGAACGCCTGTCCCGGCGTTGCTCCTGGCAGTGGGGAGTTGCAGCAACCTCCGCGTCCTCCCCTGGCAGGACACAGAGCAAAATGTGACGGGAGCCAACCGCGGAATATTAGGCAGCAGTAAGAAGCAAAGAACTGGATGTGCATGTAGCAACAAGAATAGATCTTGATTTAATCACATTGCAATATACCAAAAGATTTTTAAAAAAGAATAGATCTTGAAAACGTCATGCTGAGTGAAAAAAAGTAAGACACAATGAAATCCACAGCACAATGCCATTTATGTAAATTAAAAACACATTGGTCCACAAAACAACAGGGCATATTTTACAGAGCTACATGCATTTTTAGGGGTATATATCCCACCATTTGAGTGAGTCCCTGTTGTGGTGGGGGAGGGGCTGGGTGTGGGTTTGGAAAAAAAAGGGAGAAAAATAAAGTAAATCCTCAGAGGGGTCATGCACAGAAAGATGATGGTGGTGTGCTGTGTGCTGTGGACTGAAGAACACGATTCACTCGACTCTGCATTTGAGCTTTAAAAACCAGCAGAGGCTTTGTAGTTGACAGTCCCGGGTTCGAACCCCAGGCTCCCCTACACACTGACCATGTGGCCATGGACAAATGCCTCCACCTCCGTGAGCCTCTGTTTGTTCAGCGTAGGCTGGTGGGGGAGACTTGCCTGTCCGGTGGTCACAGGATTAAACTAAGGGAGACGCTATGTTTGGGGCCTTCAGGACCTCACCAGCAAGCTCCTGCCACCTCCTCTCCACTCCCCTGTGACAGGACCTAAAGAAACAGAAGGTGTCGCCCCCTGGGGAGACCCCAGGTTCTTTGAAGGGTCAAAAATGGAGAGCCCAGAAGGGAAAAGAAAATCTGAAGATTCCATCTCCTAGCACCACCAGCAAGGTCTGCCCTGCTGCCCCGGGGCTGCCATTTGTGGACCATAGGACAGGGCAAGCGCCGAGTGCGAGGCTGCTGCTCCGGGCTGCCTGTCCGGATCGGTCCAACTCGGGGTGGCCAGACGACCTCATGCTGCCTCCATCAGCACCAACTCCCCCAAGACCAGGCGTGCTGAGGGATTAGGTTTAGGTGAGAGGTCTGTTCCTCCCACACAGAGCTAAACAGCCTGGCCGCCAGCAGACCAGCACCTGTGCTGGAACACGCTCCAGTCCCAAGGCCCCACCTGGGGACTCCCGTGGCAGGGATGGCCCCAGCAAGCACCCAACATGACCAGATCTTCCTCTTTCCTTGCAGATGACGATGAGCATGAGTGGATCGTCCGTACCTGTCGGAAGGGCCAAGACGAGATCATGGGTCGCAGGCCCAAGCTGTGAACGCTGCAGCTGCCTCCACCCAACTCGAGGTCTCCATCTGCCCTGCTGGCATTGGCTAGCCCCAGGCGGGGTGGTGGTGGTGGCAGGGGGTGTGTATGTGTAGTTCTGGAACCTGGCTTTTGACTCAGGAATAAAGAAAGGCTTTCTGCAGTCAGCGCCCCTTAGCAGACTGTTTCTCAGTTGGCATCCTCATTTCACTGCATCAGAACCGCCTGGGCAAAATCGTGGACTACAGATATTCCCGGGCCCCACCCTAAAGCTAATCAGAACCTCTGGGGATGGAGCCTCGCAGACTCCAGGTATTTGCATGCCCAGGTATTTCTTATGCATATGAAAATTTGAGAACCATCGTCTTATAATAATAGATATATGTGAGTGAATGAACAACGAACGTGCAGGCAGCATGTGAACCTCATCTCTGCTCCTCACAACAGCCCACAGGGAGGGCTGAGCATCACCTTTTGCAGATGGGGAATCTGAGGTTCAGAGACATAGAGGGACTTGCGTGGTCTCACAGGGCTGTAGGACCTGACTGACCACTGTACCCAGACTCCTGGCTGGTACCTTCCTATAGCCCAAGAATGCTTACTCGGAACCACCTTTCCTTCCGGGCAGCTCACCTGTCTGAGCCTCATGCACTAAGCACAGAAACAATGTGGCTTTGGCATCAGACACACCTGGGTTCAAATCCCAGCTCCACCACAGGTATCATATAACCTTGGGCAAGTCACTCTCTAAGCCTCAGTTTCCTCATCTATAAAATGGTTATAACGATGTTTAAAACAATAGAATAGCTATGTGATTTGAATGAGAGAATATAAGAAAGGACCTCCTGCTTAGCAGGTACTTAATATGTGTCTGCTTTAAAGAACGATTTTGTTAGCTGTGCATATAATCATTCCTCAAAATCACCCCAGCGATTACGTTTGTCCGCTGAAAACCAGAAGAGGAAGCAGCATCATGTTCCAGGGCCACGCTTGGGCCACAGCATCCTGGATCTTTGTAGAGGCTGCTAGATCACGTAGCCACCCCACCTCCTCTCGTGCTATGTCCTCTGGCTCCCCAGAGCTGCCGGTAGACGCAGGACAGTGAGTCAGATTCCAGAGGGCTCTGCTGAGGTCTGCAAGGGGAGGAAACTAGACCTCAAACTGGAGACCCAGGGGTGTCGTGCTAGAGCCAGAAGGAGGCTGGGCCCCCTCCCAGCTGACACTTGGGAGAACCACTTCTCCCCCTGAGGCTCCAGTCGCCTTGGTACAACGACAGGTTGAGCACCACCAGTGATTTCCAAACAGGTTTGAAAACAGAAGGTACATTCATGTAAAAACTAAACTTATCTATTTTCAAAGATACACATCTAAGTCAACGTATGAAAAATGGATTGGAAAAGTAGAGTGGGAATGGACAGAAATGGAGTCAGCGATGGGGAACAAAAAAACTAACAGAATAAAGAGAGGCAGAGTCCGGCCCCGTGTGCACCCTGAGCTGAGGTTTACAAGCAGCTCATTTATGGGCAGGGCCACAGGGCTACCGTACAGGTCAGCTCCGCTCCCCACACCCGGTGCTTTGGTTTAAACAAATGATTTTGCTGCTGAAAGAAAACTTGACAACCACCAGAAAAATGCTCTCTCTCACTCTGCAGATTGCATAGTGGCTCTGGAACCTGACCAAGCCACTCTGAGACCCAGTCTTGTGCAGGAGCTGGGGCCCTGTCACCCATCCCATGTTCCCTTAGCTTCACCTTATTGAATTCCTCCCCATCTTCCAAGCAGGGAGGCTTGATGGTGCCTCCCTCCCTGCCCTACCCCCAACACCCTCCTCTTTTGTACCGTTCTGTGAACTTCTCGTCTGATAGGATTCAGATCAAATGCATTCCCCTTTAGCCCCTGCAGCATGTTGGAGAGACGCCTTTTTACAGCATTTGTCAGACTGAGAGCTCCTCTAGGGCAGGGTCTGGTTGGGACCCTTCTCTGAGTCTGCAGAGCCAGCCCAGGGCCCAGTCGAGAGCGTGTTCAGGGAATGGAACAGAGGACGGCAACTGGCCTGATTTCCTACAAAGCTCAGCTAAGAGGAAGGAGTGACCGAGTACTTGGAGAAGAAACCCATCATCATGCCTTTACAATGCAGTTTACTAACTGGGCGATGGTACCAATTTTCCAGGAACGGGGATTGCACCGTCCAGCAGCCCAGATATTCTGGGAGTCAGGGACCTAAGCCTTTAACCAGAGCAGGAAAGAAATGGAATCCCATCATGTTCTGGATTTAAGTGCCAGCACTTCTACTTGCATTAACTTTATTACACAAATAAGACATTTACAAAGCACGACATGAAAGGTATGTAACAAAACAGACATTGGTTTTACAAAAAAGTGCTTACAATTTTTTTCCGTGTGTGTGTTTTCCCCTTTTGTTTTGTATTTAAATAAATAGTCTTGATGGCCTGTACATTCCCAGGCTGCTCTTAACAGGATAGTGGAGACATGTTTGAACTGTAACATGCTATGGCCACGTGATCCACGCAAGGAATAGACCCTGGGAGGAGACTCAAGGCAGAGTGGGTGTTGGGTGACCCTGGGCAGGGCTAGGCTGGCCACTTACCACGTGGTTGCCATTGGGCTTTGATCATCAGAAGCAACAGTCAAAAGAAAGACGTACTCTCCCCGTGGCCAGGGAGCAGGCCCAGTCGCCCCTGTTAATGCCAGCGCCTAGCACAGGGCTGGGCACATGTTACCACTGGACGAGTTCTGAACTGAGCTATACTCACCACGTGCTGAGTGGTGCCTTCTCTTTGCCCTTAGTCAGCTGTAACCATTTTTGGAAGGGGAGGAAGCAGGTTCCCTTCTTGGGCTGCACCTGTGCCTGTGCCTGCTCCAGGTCCCAGAGCAAGAATGACATATAGGTTTTCATTTTGAGTGCCAATGTCAAGCATCTGGATTCTGAAACCTCATCCAGACTCAGTGAAATAGAGCTGCCATGGGTCAGCGATATCTGCCATGGGTAAAAACAGGGACAACGGCTGCATAGGTACCATGAACTTGCTTTCCCTGTCCTAGCATCTCCTTCCAAAAGCAACATAACAGGTTAACCAGAGCAGGAAGGAGGACTTGGGCTAAAACATGCTTACTAGCAACCTCTAGTGGAAAATGCACCAGGACACCGAGTAGTTCTGGAATTACAGGATAACCTTAGGACAAACGGGCGTCCCCTGAAAACATAAATCATGGTTGTGTGTAGCCTGAGCCCTTTTGTGTGGGGTGGAAGAGTTGCAGCAGGACGGGGTGAAGGTGAATGTGGCTGTGTCTGGCCTCTGTTCTCAGGCGTGTGTGGGGCTGGCTTGGGCAGGGCTGGGGGGGAAGCTCAGAGGTGCCAGCTGGAATCCTGGACTTAGCACACTCACCTAGGCAATGAGCACCCTGTCTCTACTCAGAGATGGATCACGAGTTAACATTCTGACTGCCATTTCACTGGGCTCTGTTCCCTGGTCCCCCATAAACGATCCCCCCAGAGAAGACCTGGCCCAGCCATCCCTACCAGGGGTCAAGAAGTAGTCAACAAAGGTCCCCAACTCTAACTGCCCCAACATTCAAAAGAGTCATTGACCGATCAAATTCCATCTCTGCTATATTCCCTGCATATATGCTAGATGATGGGGGGCAGGGTCTCCCTCCACCCCAAGTTTTCTCTTTCCTCTCCTTAGAATGCTAGTGTTACTCCCAGTCCAATGTCCCACGTTCCTCTGCTTGATCTCAAGACTAGGGGGGTCTTTGTCTCCCCCCACCCCCCATCCCCCGCTTCTCTGTCTGGGCAGGTCTCCATCTCTGCCCTGTCGGGCCTCTCAGGGTTGGTCAGTGTCTCTTCTCTTTCTGAATTAACTTGACATAACCAGACAGATGGAAATGATAAAATTAGAACATAGCTTTCCTTTGGGGATATCCCACAAACACTGTAGAGTTTTCCAGACAAAAGCAACAGAGTGGATAACATCGGGGGTTGTCAGCTATTCAGAATTCAGAGATGGTTCCAAGGAAGTAGTAAATAAAGGCCAATATGGGGGAAAGAAAACCTGTAAATTAGAAGGCTGTTGGCGTTGCACAGTTCAATTCCGCCTTTTGCTATTGTAATCAGCTTAAGCTGAAGATGACTTCTGTTTAAATGGAAAAAACAGGCTGTTGTTTTCACCCTGATTCCAAATTTCAGGGAGTTCTGCCTTCCAAGAGGAGGACTCTGTGGAGCTCCTGGCGGGTTCTCAGCAGGAGAGGGAAGGGCCGGGCCTGGAGGGCTGAGCTGGTGGTGGGCAGGATGGCGGATGGGGGTGGATGCGGAGGCGGGTGGATCCCTGGCCGCAGCTTGGACACTGGAGCTCAGCGGCTGAGGGGCAGCTGTGGGGTGCCCACGGACAGAGGCGGAAGTGCCGGCAGCGTCAGTACTGAAAAAGGATGACCTGCAAGAGGAGGGCATGGGAGGTGGCTCAGCTGGGGGCCTGCTCCACCCCGCAGCCCCCCAGAGGATCTTGAAGGCATGGAGAATGAGAGTGGGCTCAGGGCCCAGATCTGGGTTTAAATCCTGGCACTGTCAGCGTATTTGCTGTGGGACCTTGAGCAACTCACTTCACCTCTCTGAGCCTGTTTCCTCATCTGTAAAATGGGGATGCCAAAATCTCTCTCTCTCAGAATCAGGAAGATTCAGTGAGATACAATGGCAGCAGCAAAAGTCTACCAGGCACTATTTCACTGAAGCTGCACCTCAACCCCACGAGGGGGTCCCGCCATTATCTCTGTTTCATGGGTGCCAAGGCTCGGAGAGGTGGGACTGAGTGAGCCCATGATCACACAGCTAGGAAGAGGGGGCCCCAGCACTGGAGGCCAGTCCAAGCTCTCTTTACCATGGCACATCGCCTCTGCCACTCCAAGGTCACCATTACTACGACCAGTGGCTGACTGCTTACTACGACCAGGCAATGGGCTGAGCCCCTCTGTGCACTTAATGTTCACAAAGCCGAGAGGCATGTGGCTCAGACACGCCAGGTGCCTGACACACAGTGGGAATCAGGACCGTCTGCCCCTCTCCCACTCCCTCTCCCACCTCAAGCGCCTGACTGACATCTCCCTACTGCGGACACAGCCAGTTCCCTGAAGTTCAGGTCAAGAATTACTGGCTAGCTGGTCAGTGGGATGTGCCTTTTCACAGTAAAGTGTGGGGAGGAGGCTTCCAGTGGTCCAGGGACATGTGGTGGGCATGGCTACATGGCTGTTCCCTTTTCTGATCAGGAATGTTACTTGCCCAGAATCAGGTACCACGAGGAGGTGATGGAGGAAAGCAATGATGACGATCTCCATAATAGTAACCACAATAATAACCAACACCTGCAGAGCACTTCTTGCGTGCCAGGCACTGTGCTAGGCTCTTTACACAGGTTACTGCATTTACTACCCACAGCAACCCTAGGTGGTGGGAACTATTATAATCCCCATTTTTCATATGCAGAAACTGAGGCTCAGTGTAGCTAATTGTGTTCCCAGTTCTCACAGGGACGAGGAGGCAGAGCTGGAACTCAGAGTCAGCCTGACTCCAGAGCTCACACTGCATTCCCTGCCCCACTTGGGCACTGCTCCACTTGGGCCTCCAGGACAGCTGGCTTTGGGCTCCTATCAAGAGAAGCTCTCTCAAGAGTGATGACCCTGGTAAGACCCTTCTCCTCCACAGGTCTCAGTCTCTCCCACTGATCAATGGCAACTTGGTGCAGATTTTTAAGAACATTTCAAATGCTGAAGTTGTGGGATCAGGGGACACAACCAGGAAGAAATGTGGCTCTGGAAACTCAGGTGTGTGTGGCCAAGTGATGATGTGGCGGAGGCAGAGAATGCCCCCCATGAGTGCTCAGAGCACTGTTCTGGCCAGGCCAGCGCTGGTATCGGTGAATGGGTTCAGGGGCCAGCTCCAGGGAGACCCTGGGTATCCTCATACCTAGGCTGGCTCAGGCCTACAGGGGCTTGGGAGAAAGCCCATACAGTCCTGTGCTGACCAGCCTGCACCCTGCAGCCCCCGTGGGTTTGACAACATGTGGACAGGAAAGGTCCCTGGGAGCTGGTGGAAAGGCCTGACAGTGAGAGGGCAGGAGGTTATGAAGGAGGATGTGACACTTTAATGCAGAGCTTCTGGATGCAAAGTTGGGGACATAGCCCAGCAAGAGAACTCTGGCTCAGCAGGCAAACCCAGGGTCCAGAAACCTTCTATAGCCAAAGCTGCCAGACCCCAGCCTGGCTCATCCTCCAGGCTGAACCAGACAAAACCACAAGCTTAGCCGAGCAACCAGGAGGCAAGGGCTCCTATCCAAGCACTGAGCCCAGCCATACACATTTCCAAGGCCCATTCCCTGCCCTGCATAGAATGCCCAAGCCCCTCGCTCAATGGTCCAGGCCCTTTCACTATGTGGCCCGTCAGCTCCCCCAACCTCCCTGGTGCAGGGATCACATCAGCTCACTTCTGCAGTCCCAGGGCAAGGCCCGACAGGACAAATGCCCTCCTACAGGAAGGGGGTGGCCCTGAGGCAGGTGGTCCTAGGATGTGGGCCAGCTCTGCCTATGCTCGAGTGTGACCCTGGATGAGCACTGCTGTCTGAGCCTCAGTTTCTGCAGGTGTGAAATAGAGGTCATCACTGGCCAGGCGTGGTGACTCATGCCTGTAATCCTAGCTCTCTGGGAGGCCGAGGCAGGAAGATGGCTCAAGGTCAGGAGTTCGAAACCAGCCTGAGCAAGAGCGACCCTGTCTCTACTAAAAATAGAAAGAAATTAATTGGACAACTAAAAATAGATAGAAAAAATTAGCCGGGCATGGTGGCACATGCCTGTAGTCCCAGCTACTCGGGAGGCTGAGGCAGAAGGAT
>CAUYPO010038669.1:0-25616 GCA_963574435.1 Cheirogaleus major
TAGCTGGGACTACGGGCATGCGCCACCATGCCTGGCTTATTTTTTCTATATATTTTTAGTTGTCCAATTAATTTCTTTCTATTTTTAGTAGAGACCGGGTCTCGCTCTTGCTCAGGCTGGTCTCGAACTCCTGACCTTGAGCGATCCTCCCGCCTCGGCCTCCCAGAGTGCTAGGATTACAGGCGTGAGCCACCACGCACGCTGTGTGCAGCGACGAAAAGCTACACCAAGACTGACAGCAACTCTGTCCCCATCATCATACACTGTTCCTCTACACCTCTATCCTACCCAACGCGGGAGGAGTAGATGCCCCAAATCTGACCCTTTTCCTCAGTATAAAACAACTCGCTGCTGCCGACTGCCTTCGGACCCTGCCCTGTTCGCCCCTGTCCTTTAACCACTCCACCTCTGCATACAGCCACAATTCCTATTAGGGAGAGGATCGTTCGCGCGCCTCTCCACCTCTTGCCCGCGCAGACCCTCCCACCTAGAGTACTTTCTCCACTATGCTCCTGCAATCTCAGTTGACAGGTCCCTGCCGTCCCAGACCACCAGGTCCCCTCACTCTGTAACTCAAGCCACGGTTTTCACGTGACAGCTCTGAGCACTCTGCATGGCGAGGGAACGCTGGTCCCTGCCTTGGCCTCAGTGAGGGTGGCCCGCCTGCCACGCACCCAGCACAGCACCTGGCGCAATGCAAGCGCCCTGAAGGGAGTGGCTCTCGTGGTCTGTGCGTCCGTGGGGCCTTCCCTCCTCGAGGGCGAGGTAGGGCCACCCCACCCGCACTGCCCCGCAGAGAATGCCCTCCGGAGCCCGCAGCTCCAGCAGAGCCGCGCTGGAGGGGAGCGGGGCAGACAGGGGCTGACCCACGATCGTCCTCAGGGCGCTAGCGTTTTGGGAATGCCTCCCAGGGAGATATGCACTTAGAAGGCGACGCTAGCGTCGTGGGAACTGCGGCGGACGCCCCCAAGGTTGAAATGAGGATCCCGAGTAGGGGTCCCCAAGGAAACTAAGTTTTAAATGAGGTCAGTGGCACTAGAAGAGTAGGCCATGGCTGGCGGGTCTGCTGGGTTGGGGGAATAAACTTCGGGGTGTCTGATGGGGACCTCCGTCAGTTCTCAGCCGCGCCAAGAAGATCCAGAAACGCCGGCGGCAGGAGAGAGGGGGCGGCGCCGCGCCCAAACCACGTGTCCCGCGTGACGGGGAGGGCGGGGCTGCTGCCACCGAAGGGCGGGGTCGCCAGGTCCCGACGTCAGAGGAATGCGGTGGGGGAGGGGGCGAGGAGGGGCCCCTCCCCTCCCCGCCCCCGCGCCCGGCCCGGACGCCCCTCGCGCCGGCGCGCGCGGACGGAGCGCGGGGACCGGCCCCTGGCGCCGCACGTCCCAGGCCGCCCGCCCGGCCGCGTCCTCCGCTCCCCGCGCTCCCGGCCTCCGCCCCTCCCCCACCCCTTCGCTGCGACTGCGGGACGCGGCCGCGGGCGGCGCCGCCCCCCAGTCCCCCCGCGCCCCTCCCCGTCCCCTCGCCCCCAGCCCCTACCAGCTCGGCGGTGAGCCTGGCCGGCCGTCCCGGATCGAAAAGAGCAGACACTGGGAAGTTTGGGGAGAGGGAGGGGCGGGCCTTAAAGGGACCACGACCTTTTTCAGCCCGAGGGGGGGAAAAAATGGGGGGGAGCGCAGGAGCGGCGACGGGGCGGGGGACCGAGAGTTGCTCGGCGGCTGAATGGAGGAAACGAGGCAAGAAAGGAGGGGAAAGGCTCTCCAGCCGCTGCGTTCGGACTCCGCGTCCCTTTTCCCACCCCTGCCGGACTGAAAGTCGCCCAGGAGTTTGGAATTCACCCGTCATTCCTTGCTGGGCCGAGTGTTGTGCTGAAGCACATGTTGGGGTGTACATCGTGTAGAAAGGGAAATGGGCTCAGGAGACGTTAAGTGACTAACCCAGGATGCTGCAGCTTGCAAGTGGCATGGCAACATTTGTCGCCAACGCAGACGCATAGCAGCCACTGCACTGCAGAGCCTACTAGGGTTAAGGGGTGTGATATGGAATGGACGTTAAGAGCAAGGGCTTTGGGGCCAACTGCTGGGGTTCAAATATAGACGCTGCACTTTATAGCTCTGTGGCCCTGGGAAAGTGATTTAGACTCTTTGGGCTTCTTCATCCATTAAGGCAGCGGTCCCCAACCTTTTTGGCACCAGGGACGGACCCTTTTCATGGAAGACAGTTTTTCCACGGACTTGGGACGAGGGGAATGGTTTCAGGATGATTCAAACGCATTACATTTATTGTGCACGTTATTCCTATTATTACTATAGTGTAATATATAATGAAATAATTATACAACTCACCATAGGTTGGGGACCCCTGCATTAGGGGAGTGGCACCTTCATTGGGGTGGTCATGAGGAGTGCAGAAAATGTTTGGAATTAGAGGGAACCTCAGAGGCCTACCCACGTTTTACAATTGAAATAAAACAGGCCCAGGAAGCTGTAGCCTCTGAAAGAGCAAATCGTTCCCCCTTTGAACATCCCACAAGGTTTAATCTGACTCTCAACCCTGGCTGGTCCTTCTAAACCCACGCCTACCTCTTTCCACTTGTTCTGCACCTGGCACAAACACTGTCTTTCCTTCTGGTCATTAAATGCCCAACGCTCATTCCTACCTCAGGGCCTTTGCACTGGCTGTCCCACTGCCTGGATGCTCTTCTCCAAGATATTTGCTTCTTTTCATCCAACAGGCCTTGGCTCAAATGTCACCTCCTGAGCACTCCAGGGTCCTTAGCCTCCATACACAATTATAATCTAGGCTCCTCATTTATCTACCTGTTGGTTCTTATTACCATATGATTTAGCTGTGTCCTGCAGTATTTTGGAATTTCCATTCTAATTTTTCCCAAACGGATGGTGTTTTTAATGTATTTTTTTTTTTTTTCCTGAGACAGAGTCTTACTTTGTTTCCTGGGTTAGAGTGCCGTGGGGTCCTGACCTCAAGTGATCCTCCAGCCTCGGCCTCCCAGAGTGCTAGAATTACAGGTGTCAGCCACTGCCAGGCCCAATGTATCTTTTTGTTGTTGATTGCTAAAGTAATTGCAAGTTGGTACACTTTGCATTTTGAAAGATTTCACCAAATTATCCTCCATTAGCACTGTAACAATTTGAGTTCCCTGCATTACTATATAAAAAAGGTATTTTCCCCACCATCTCAAAACACTGCACAATTTTTTACGTTTGTCAATCTAAGATGCAAAAACTGGTTTCAATTTTCATTTACTTTATGCTTATCTGATTGAAAGTGAATCGTACTGCAAATTAGTACAGCCTTTTTGGAAAAGAATTTGGAGATACCTCAAACAGATAGAAATAGAAATACCATTTGAAATACCATTGACCTCAAACTAACTTTGACATTCCACAAAGAGCCCCTGGAATTCCAAAAGAAACCTATTAAGCTTATTGGGTGCATTATAATCATACGGGAAGCATTGTCATATAAGAAATAATGGCCAGGTGTAGTAGCTCATGCCTATAATCCTAGCATTCTGGGAGGCCGAGGCTGGAGGATCACTTGAAGTCAGGAGTTTGAAACCAGCCTGAGCAAGAGCAAGACCCCGTCTCTACTAAAAGTAGAAAGAAATTAGCTGGGCAACTAAAAATAGGAAAAAAAAAAATGAACTGGACGTGGTAGTGCATACCTGTAGTCCCAGCTACTCAGGAGGCTGAGACAGAAGGATTGCTTGAGCCCAGGTTGCTGTGAGCTAGGCTGACGCCATGACACTGTAGCCTAGGCAACAGAGCAAGACTCTGTCTCAAAAAAAAAAGAAAGAAAAGAAAAGAAATTAAAAAGAAATGAGGCTTAACTTTCTTTGAGTCATGTTTATATAAATGTACTATGTACTATGTGTTCCAAAATTATATGAGATTCCTAAATATCGGTTATGTCTTGGTAAATTGCTTTTTTCTCATGCTTTTATCCTAAAAGCTCTTAGCAATTCCTAAAGCATTGTGTCTTTAAGAAGGTTGCCCTTCTTGAAAGTGGAGAGGATGAAAAGACTGGGCCCACTGTGGTTGCTTTGAAATATGCTGGGAATGATTCACACTGTCTCCAACACCAAGCTGAAAAGAGGCCTGGAGGTAAATATCTCCAGGGCAGGGTGCATTCCCTCCCTGAGAAAGTTAATTTATGGTGTGTGCCAGCAGGTTGTCATGGAGACAGAACAGATACAAGCTTCTCCAAACAACTGGGAGGGGCCATTCTGAGAGGGCTAAGGGGACATTTCTCAAAGAATGTTGGTCAGGTGGTAGCATCAGCACAGGATGCAATTACAGGAACTTGAAGGCAAGGAAAGCTTGGCTCTCCAATAGGGAGAATGCTCCCAAGTCTTGGGTTTTGTTCCGCAGAGTGAAAAACTGGTACCTTTTGCCTATGGTGTTTGCAGCATCTCTTCACCTCCACCCTTTTGACAATCATGTTACATGCAAAGGAATTTGTTTTTCTACTGTAGGCCAGTGGCTCTCCCCTCTTTTGGAGCCATAGACCTTTTTGAGAATGTCATGAAAGCTATAGACCTTCTGCTAAGAAATGGACATATTCATGTCATTTGTCTACACAGCTTCAGAGAGTTCCTGGCCCTTTGTCCATATATCTTCTAAATATCTATGGACTACAGGTTAAGGACCTCTGCTGCAGAGAATGGGGAACCACTGAAGGGTTTTAAGAGAGGGAGTGACCAATCGCTGCAGTAGAGTGGTGGAAGATGGATTTGGAAGTAGCTGGAGTGAGGCTGAGGCTAAAGGAAGGAATACCACTTGTGAGGCCACAGCAAAGATCTAAAGGTCAAATTGACAAGAGCCTGATCTAAGCAGTGTAAATGGAACAGAAGAGAAGGTGACAGATTAGAGAGGAAGGATGTACAGGTCTTTGTGATAGGGCATGTAGAGGGTGGGGGAGGAAAGCCTGAGGGAGAGGATGGGGTTTAGGAAACCTTGTTTATCTTCCCTCCTGTGGTTGAAGTTTTAGATTGCCAGCAGAGCAAGTTCTAAGCTGCATGACATTTAGGTCTCTATCATGCCACCTCCCCACAAGTACAGCAACCAAAAATTTCCAATCTGCAAAATGTTTGTGACCTATAAATATAATATGAAACAATGAAAGCCAGGCATGGTGGCTCATGCCTGTAATCCCAGAACTTTGGGAGGCTGAGGCAGGAGGATCCTTTGAGGCCAGGAGTTCGAGACCAGTCTGGGAAACATAGTGAGACCCCCATCTCTACAAAAAATTTAAAAATAGGCTGGGTGTGGTGGTGCACCTGAAGTCCTAGCTACTCAGGAGGCTGAAGCAGAAGGATCATTTGCACGCAGGAATTCAAGGTTGCAGTGAGCTATGATGTTGCCACTGCACTCCAGCCTAGGGCAACAGAGTAAGACTCTATCTTAAGAAAAAAAGACAAGGAAAATAACCACAGAATAAATTTATTAAAAGCTCTAGTCCTCTGGAAATACCCACCATAATAAATCGCCTATGTCAAGTTTTTTTAAAAGCAAGACTAGGAACAATTTCTCAGAAAGCATCATTTTATGTTACAACAGAAATCTATCCTTTTGATAATGTTAGTTAAAGTAGCCACCTAGAAACAATCAATTTTAAAAAGAACATAGAGTACTTCTACAAAGATTTATTACCAATATAGATTTCTTTTTTTAACTTAATGACTCACCAACAAAATCCTTTAGAATTGGAAGACTGTACTTTGCTAGATTGCCAAAGTTAGTCACTGATTTATTCCCCTAAGTGTAATTTGAAAGAACCTGCTGTGTAAATCTGAATGCTGTAAACCTGTAAACCATGAATCTTTTTAAATATAGTTTTCCTATTAATGGCGCCTAAATGCTTGAGAGTGGAATCAGGAATTGGGGTGGGGGTGGGGCTGTGGGACATTTACTGTGCTAACACTTCTCTGAACCCGCCTTCTGAGGGTCAGCAGCAGGACCAGCAGGAATGGAAGCAAAGAGCTGGGTGGATCCTTGGGCAGGCAGACCTGACTTCCCAACCACAATAGCAACAACTGATGGCTTTGGGTTGGATAAATACTTCTGAAGTTCTTGAATTTATCACAGGAAAAGGACCCCGAAAAGGAATGTCATTCCTGAGCTAAATGTACAGTAGTGGATTGTAATAAGTGTTCTAAAGGAAACGTGCCTAGTACTGTGATAACGTCCACATTGGGGATGGACTTGGCCCGGGAGTGTTGGAGGAATTTTCTTGAGGTGACTCTTTCAGTTACCTATTGCTGCACAACAATGTTCCCCAGAACATAATGGCTTAAAACAACAACCCTGACGAAGACGGAGGGATAGAGAGAGGAGCCATTTTATTTGCTCACAATTTTGTAACTAGGGGTAGGCTCAGCTGGTCTTGTCCGTGGTCACTGATGAGGCTGCAGTCAGGTGGAACATAGGCTGGGACACAGGTAGAATTCTCTCATGTCGTCTCTCCATTTGTTCTCTCCAGCAGGGTAATCAGACCCATTATATGCTGCCTCAGGCTTTCCAAGAGCACAAAAGCAGAAGCTGCCAGCCTTAAGGCTTAGGCTTAGAACTGGCACAACATCATATCTGCTGAATTCTACTGGTTAAAGCAGTCACAGGGCCAACCCAGAATCAAGGGGAGGGGACTGTCACACAAGGGCATGAATACTGGAAGGTGTAATGCATCAAAGGCCACATCATAACACACTGCCACATTGACATTAGGCAGTGATCTGGAAGATGAGTAAGAGTTAAGTGGGCAAAGAGGGAGGAAGAGTGTTCTGGGGGTGGGGGGCGATAGTACATGCAAAGCAATTGTAGCAGAAGAGCACAGAGCATTCTAAGTGACTGAAAGAAAGGAATGTAGCTGAAGTACAGGAATCAACAAAGACATAAACAAAAACAAAAAGAGAAAGAGAGAGGGAATTTATTAGTTTATGTTTCTGAAAAGTCCAGGGCCCAGCTGACTTCAAGTATGGCTGTATCCAGGGCTTCAGATGACATCACCAGGAATCCGTCTCCCTCCATCTCTTAACTCTGCCTACCTCTTTGTCGGCTTTATTTTCAGATAGCTTCCGAAGCTCTAGGCTTACATCCCCCCAGATTTGAGTCCTACAGAAAAGAGAATTCCTTTCTCTCAACAGTCAGCCAACATTCCAGTATTTTATCAATATTAGTCTGGCAGAGCTGGCTCATAACAACTTGCAAAAGGTGATTCTTAGCGTTTCTTCCCAACTCTGCATTTAGCGACCTCACGTGGTAGCTTGAAATGGCCATGATGGGACTACTTACATCACAGTAATTGGCAAATGCTACGAATTAAGGTTCCCTTCCACCCGACCCCATCTACACATGTAGCCATTTACCAGCACATCACGGGATCATTTACAAAGTTGTAGAAGTAGTATAAGGTTCCTGGCCAGGCATGGTGGCTCACGCCTATAATCCTAGCACTCTGGGAGGCCGAGGCAGGAAAATCGTTTGAGCTCAGGAGTTGGAGACCAGCCTGAGCAAGAGTGAGACCTCGTCTCTACTAAAACAAGGAAAAATTATCTGGGCGAGGCAGCGTGCACCTGTAGTCTCAACTACTTTTGAGGCTGAGGCAGGAGGATTACTTGAGCCCAGGAGTTTGAGGTTGCTGTGAGCTAGGCTGATGCCATGGCACTCTAGCCCAGGCAACAGAGCAAGACTCTGTCTCAAAAAACAAAGGAAAAAAAAAGGTACAACAGCAGTCTAAGGGGTATGACAGGAAGGGAGCTGGAGAATAAGTATCTTGACCTAATTCTTTCCTCTTTCCATCTTCTTGGAGGGCCCTCCACTGGCAAAATCAAACTGAAGCCAAAGGTACAAGAGCCCTGTTGATATAATCCAAACAAGTCAGCCTTCCTAGGTAGAGAACAATATGGAGGCGGGTGGAGAGTGGATCTAGAGGGATGAAAGAAAGATATCCAGCACAGCAAGCTCACGGGGTCTCAGTAGATGACATACCCAAACCCAGCTAATCATGCAGACTAGCGGGATGCTGTGCCAATGGGTTCAGCATAAGTCACATCCCTTCCCTGGGCTGAGGGTAGAGTTAACTACACCCAAACCCCTTGGAGCAAAAGTAAGGCAAACTCAGAGTACCTGTTATGAAGAAGGAGAAACAAGCAAATCAGCAGGTATCCACCATACACAATATTTTAGGTCATGTTAAGAATTTGAGCAACAGGAAGCTATTGAATGATTTAAGTCAGGGAGTAGGGACTAGAGTGAGTAAGCACTAGTGAGTAAGTGGTGTGTTGAAAAGGACATCATTCTGACTGCAATATGGGAAATAAATGGAAGAGGGAAGATTAAATTCTAGAATCTTATAACTACGTTTGTGGCAGTCCTGCTTCCTTGGTATAGTCCCATACTTGACATATAGCTGATTCTCACTCTGTATAATTTCACTTTAATTTTCTGTACTGAAGGGAGTAAACATTATTTTATAGATTTTAGAAAGAAAAAGCTAAAATGACATAATCAATTAATATTATTAGGTTGTGGAGTATTTGGCTGCCGGTTTATCTGCCCAATGCTAAAAAGCATAGTGCCGGCTTTAGAAAGTCCCCATGATTTCCTTTGCTGGAAACTCCCAAGTTTAGACAGTCCCAGTTCTCTTGGCATGTACTTCCTCTTCCTGGTTTCAGATTCACTTCTCTATATAAACTTAAGACTTGCCACTTACATGGAAATTTGATATGAAAAAATAGTATTTCAGGCCGGGCACGGTGGCTCACACCTGTAATCCTAGCACTCTGGGAGGCCAAGGCGGGCGGATCGCTCAAGGTCATGAGTTCAAAACCACCCTGAGCAAGAGCGAGAGGCCATCTCTACTAAAAATAGAAAGAAATTAATTGGCCAACTAAAAATATAAAAAAATAAATAGTATTTCAAAACAGTAAAGATATTCAGAAAATAACATTAGAACAATTGTCTAGTTATTTGGAAAATAAAATAAATTTATATGCCTACCTCACACCAAGATCCTATGTTTATGATCTTAGAGGTAGAGAATGTCTTAAAACACAAAAAGCAAAAACCACAACATAATGACTAGGTAGGAAATATTTGTATATGTAGGTATATTTATATAAGTATTTCTCACAAGAAGCACAAGTAAAGACTACTAAAGATCAAAAATAAAAAGGCGGCCGGGCGGTGGCTCATGCCTGTAATCCTAGCTCTCTGGGAGGCCAAGGCGGGCAGATCGCTCGAGCTCAGGAGTTCGAAACCAGCCTGAGCAAGATCGAGACCCCGTCTCTACTATAACTAGAAAGAAATTAGCCAGAAACTAAAAATACATAGAAAAAATGAGCCGGGCATGGTGGCGCATGCCTGTAGTCCCAGCTACTCGGGAGGCTGAGGCAGGAGGATTGCTCGAGCCTAGGAGTTTGAGGTTGCTGTGAGCGAGGCTGACACCATGGCACTCACTCTAGCCCAGGCAACAGAGTGACACTCTGTCTCAAAATAAATAAATAAATAAATGAATGAATAAAATAAAAATAAAAAGGGGCCGGGCGCGGTGGCTCACCCCTGTAATCCTAGTACTCTGGGAGGCCGAGGCGGGTGGATTGCTCAAGGTCAGGAGCTCGAGACCAGCCTGAGCAAGAGCAAGACCCTCATCTCTACTATAAATAGAAGGAAATTAATTGGCTAACTAAAAATATATATATAAAAAAAATTAGCCAGGCATGGTGGCACATGCCTGTAGTCCCAGATACTCGGGAGGCTGAGGCAGGAGGATTGCTTGAGCCCAAGAGTTTGAGGTTGCTGTGAGCTAAGCTGACGACACGGCACTCGAGCCCAGGCAACAGAAGTGAGACTCTGTCTCAAAAAAGTAAAAAAATAAAATAAAATAAAAAGGCAAACACTCCACAGAAAAAAGGGACAAACAATATGAAAAGGTAATCCTATGACTAAATGTTCAATTTCATTAGTAATTATGAAAATAATAACCCATTTTGCACCAATTTCCTTGGCAAAATTTAAGCATTTGTTATATCAAATGTACGTGTGTGTGCCTGTCTGTCTATGTATATATATCTTTCAAGGTGTTGGAAATGGGTAGTCTCATTCACCACCAGAGGTAGTATAGACTGTGACAGGCACTTTAGCAGCACTTTGGCAGTACTTTTTTTTTTGTTTTTTTTTTTGAGACAGTGTCTCACTTTGTTGTCCAGGCTAGAGTGAGTGCCGTGGCGTCAGCCTAGCTCACAGCAACCTCAATCTCTTGGGCTCAATCGATCCTACTGCCTCAGCCTCCCGAGTAGCTGGGAGGGACTACAGGCATGCGCCACCATGCCCAGCTAATTTTTTCTGTATATATTTTTAGTTGGTCAATTAATTTCTTTCTATTTTTAGTAGAGACGGGGTCTTGCTCAGGCTGGTTTCGAGCTCCTGACCTTGAGCGATCCACCCGCCTCGGCCTCCCAGAGTGCTAGGATTACAGGCGTGAGCCACCACGCCCGGCCGGCAGTACTTTTAAAATTAAAACGTATATATTATATGAGCCATCTATCCTACTTCTCAGTGTTTACCCTGAAGAAATATTCAGACATACACACAAAAAGCCATGTATAGATCAGCCTTGTCAAGTGGACAAAAAAAAAAAAAAGAGACATGTATAAGGATGTTCATTCCTGCATTGATTGTAAAATGAGAAACTGGAAACAAACTAATGGTCTGTCAATAAGAGAATGCTAAATAACTAGAGTCTATCATGCAATGGAATACTATACAGTAATAAAAAAGAATAAAGCATGCCTACATGGACTGGCATGGAAAGCTCTCAGGAGTGAAAAAAAACAAGATATAGAATAACATACAGTATGATAAAAATAAAAGTAAAAAACAAATAAAAACCCACACATAAAACCAAAAAATATATATTTCTATAAGGAAACAGCCTAGAAGAATGAGTAGTTATTCATCTTTGGGGATAACACCCTTGGAGTTACGAACAGACAATTTAGCTTTATCTGTAATGTTTGAGTTTTTTTAAATGAGAATAAATTATTTCTTGTGTCATCAAACTTTTGAAAAATATTTTCTTTAAATGCCATGCTTTCTCTTTTTGTTAAACAGTTTTATTGAGATATAATTCACATACTATACAGTTTATCTATTTAAACTGTACAATTCAGTGGTTTTAAATATATTCACAGAGGTATGCAACCATCACCACAATCTAATTTTAGAACATTTTCATCATCCCCAAGAGAAATAGTCACTCCCTATTCATCACCCTCCACCCTACACTAGATTATGATGAATATACTTTAGATCTCTATGGATTTCCTTTTCCTGGAAATTTCATATAAAGAGAATTATGAAATGTTAATTTTGGGGGGACTGGCTTTGTTCACTTAGCATAGTGTTTTCAAGGTTCATCTACGTTGTAGCATATACTAGCACTTCATTCTTCTTTATATAACCTTCCACTTTGTGAAAATATGGATTCCATTGTACGGTTGTACATTCCATTGTATGGATATAACATTCCTTTGTTTGGATAGTTTCACATTTTGTTTGTCTGTTTATCAATTGATGGATATTTGGGTTATTTCCACTTTTTGGCTATTATGAATAATGCTCCTGTGAACATTCGTGTACAAGTTTTTGTGTGGACATATGTTTTTGTTTCTAGGAATGAAATTGCTTGGTCATATGGCAACTCTATGTTTAACATTGTGAGAAACTGCCAGACTGTTTTCCAAAGTGACTGTACCATTTCACATTCCTACTTCATGCTTTGTCTTTTGAAATTTGCACCATGGGGCTGGTCGCGGTGGCTCACGCCTGTAATCCTAGCACTCTGGGAGGCCGAGGCGGGAGGATCGTTCAAGGTCAGGAGTTTGAAACCAGCCTGAGCAAGAGTGAGACCTCATCTCTACTAAAAAAAGTAGAAAGAAATTAGCTGTACAACTAAAAATATATATAGAAAAAATTGCCGCATGCCTGTAGTCCCAGCTACTGGGGAGGCTGAGGCAGGAAGATGGCTTGAGCCCAGGAGTTTGAGGTTGTAAGCTAGGCTGATGCCACGGCACTCTAGCCCGGGCAACAGAGTGAGAATCTGTCTCAAATAAAAAAAAAAAGAAAAGAAATTTGCACCGTGGGTTACGTTATGAGAGGCAATGGCTGTTTCCTTCATTTAAACTACCTCAAAAAGCAGTTTAACCCATAGTTCATAACATAACTCATAGAGCAATTTTTGATGTTACATATGTGTGTGTTACATATGGTAGTATATACAAAATATATTAAAAGTTGTGTGCGTGTATATATGTATATATACATATATTGTGTATATAATATAAAATTTATAGTAAAGAGCAAAACCCTGGGTGAATACCAAGTTGGAAAGTCCCCCTGGACTGAGGGGAAGAGAGGGGAAGAGCTAGAGTCATCGACTAGAGCAGTCTGAAAGGTCAAGGCAGATGACCCAAGACAGCTCAAACAAGCCTCTATTTCTAGAGGACAAAAGAGACAACTTGGAGTCAGGAATCCCATTTCTCTGTTTTTTGGGGGGCTCCCCAAGGTATTGAAACAGGATAGCCTAAGCATAAGAGAGGTGATTAAAAAATAGGATCAGTTTCGGAGGAAGAGATCTGCTGAGAGTCAGAACCAGGAGCAAGAGTTGGTGGAGCCAGTTTTGACAGCCTATCAGCTAGAATTCAAAGCTGGGCTCTAGTCCCTGCACACCCGAGCTGCAGAATACTGGGCATCGGGGATGTGCTGCTATAGTGAGTCAGGCATGATGGGAGCTGGGTGGCTCTCAGACACTAGGCATGCCAGCACTGGGGACCATTTCCCAACTTCCCCCGAGGAGAGGGTCATTTTAATAGACTAGGACACAGCTTTTCTGTTTCTAGGCCTGGATAGCATGACAATATCCTGATCAGCGCAGCAGGGCCAGGAGGGCTGGAGCAGGTAGGGGCCCAGAGGGTGTTAACATAGCAACGACGACGAGTTTCAAAGAACTTTTACACATTCTAGTTCCTTTGTTCATAACCTGATGGGCGGGCTTGCCCAAAGATTGTTATTATCCCCAAATATCTTGAAACATGTCTAAGTTGCCATATGTAACTTAGTACGGATTTTTACAACTCTTTCCTAAGATGTAATTGAGAAAATCAGCATCCCACTATGGGGGCCCCTCAAAATAATATTCTTTAAATAGTTGTTCAACATTTCTAAATGCAAAATGTATTACATGATATCTCATCAGTGAAAACTATACTTAAGATTAATTTACTCTTTTATTTCCACTAGCCAATGTAAAGTTTAATGTCCTGAGGAAAAAAAAATTGCACAGTAATTCTCACTTTTCTGTGATTCTTCTTCTCGCTATAGTTTCTTTTTGTAATATTTTTTAACCAGATAACTTCTTGTAAGGTATATTAAAGAGATTAAAATGTAGGTTAGAAAATAAATCACTTGAGGCCAGGCATGGTGGCTCACTCCTGTAATCCTAGCACTCTAGGAGGCCAAGGTGGGAGGTTAGGAAATCGAGACCACTTAGCAAGAGTGAGACCCTGTCTTACTAAAAATAGAAAGAAATTAGCCAGACAAGTAAAAATAGAAAAAATTAGCTGGACCTGGTGGCACATGCCTGTAGTCCCAGCTACTTGGGAGGCTGAGGCAGCAGGATTGCTTGAGCCCGGGAGTTTGAGGTTGCTGTGAGCTAGGCTGACGCCACAGCACTCTAACCCCGGCAACAGAGCAAGACTGTCTCAAAAATAAATAAATATAAAAATAAAAAAAAAATCACTTGCTCTTGATAAACAGCACTAAGGCCATCGATTCATTATTCAATCCAGAAGTTTAGTTGATGAGGCCACTTATGTGTACAATCCAAAAGTATTCCATAGGAGATGTCCCACGTCTCCTTTGGAATGAATGAAGACAGTTTTGTTTTTCTTCTCATTAAATTCCACTCACAGGCCCTATTTATCTCAACAATGCCAGGCAAATTTTAAAGATGTAAAATTGTAAGAAGCTGTATATGGAAACCTGAGTTAACATCATATTCTAATTTATTCACAAATGGTTTGTGCCTATTTGAGGCATCCTGGGCAACTGCCCAGCTGGCTTGACCCTGAATCCAGCTCTGTCTTGTAGTATTTACATTTTCTGTATCCACAGCCTCTCAGAGCAATGGGTTCTATATTTTATTGCATGCTATATAAAGAGGTATTTCTTTTATTTTTGTTGGGAGGATCATCAGGCTTCAAGGAATGTTGCCTATTTCTTTAAGGATTTGAGAAAATAATCCATGATCTTCTTTATGAGTTTAAAATTAACTTTTTTGCAAATAGAATCTCTTTTATTTTTACTACCATACATAATTCTCTCTGCCCTTGATCATTTTTAGTGTCCTTCTCTGGATCTTTTCTAGTTCTATTATATCTTCAAGAAACAGAGACCAGAACCCTATGAAATATTCATCATATAAAATATTCCAGGGCCAGGCACTCCTTCAATTATAGTCACCTCTCTTTTTCTACAGTAATGCCCAGACATGTTTTCAATCGTTTCCCCTGACACAGCTGCCAGACCTGTGCTTGCCAGAGACTGAAATTTACTTAAGAATTCAACGATGGTTCCTTCCTTTTCACATGAGCTGAATCCAACCAAAACAAAAATCACACTTTCCTTCATCAGATATTTATTGGACTTTGAGAAGGTGCCAGGCATTGTGCTAGGTACGTGGACGAGGGAATGGGAAGTGGCTTCAGATAGTAATAAGAAGCAGTAGCCCTTAGGAAACACACAATCTAATGGGGGAGACCTATGAAGGAACAATGATCTATCTATATGTAAATGCTGTGGGTTCAACCCATCTCTAGGAAGTTATATTCATTTCTATGACTGCTGTAAAAAATTACCACCAATTTAATGGCTTTAATTCAATACAAATTTATTCTCATACAGTTCTGGAGGTCAGAAATGAGTCGTAAAGGCTAAAATCAAGGTGTTGACAGAGCTGGTTCCTTCTGGGAGCGCCAGAGGAGAATCATTCCTTCAGCTTATAGGGGTGGTTGGCAGTCTTTGGCTTATGGCCGCATCACTCCACCCTCTACTTCCATCATCATATCACCTTCTGCTCTCTATGGCCTCCTGCCTTCCTTTGATGAGGACCCCTTGTGATTACATAAGACACACCTAAATAATCCAGGATACTCTCCCATCTTAAATTCCTTAACTTAATCACATCTGCAAAGTCCCTTTTACCATGTGCAATGACATGTTCACAGGTGCCAGAGATCAGGACGGGGACATCATGGGGGAGCCATCGTTCAGCCTACCACAGAAGTCAAGAGAGCGATGACTTAAAATGACACTTGAATTTTGAGTAGTAGCAACTGCTGACATTTACAGGGCCTTTGCTCTGTACCAGGCATTTTTCCAAGTTGTTTACATGTGCTTTCTCATTCGATCTTTACGTTAGCCCTCAGAGGTGGTGGTTATTATTATTTCCATTTTGCAGATGAGGAAAATGAAGCCCAAGAGGTTAAGTAACTTGCCCAGCATCCCGGCTAGCAACCAGAAGAGTCAGGATTTCAATGAAGAGGTCTGACCCAAGCACTATGCTGTACTGATAAAAAGAAAAATGAGGGGAAAGGGCATTCCAGGACAAGAAAATAGGATATTAAAAGACCCAGAAGCACCGGACTCAGTAGCTGATGCCTATAATCTCAGGACTTTATGAGGCCACAGCAGGAGGATGGCCTGAGGCCAGGAGTTCAAGACCAGCCTGAGCAACATAGCGAGACCCCCCATCTCTACAAAAAATAGAAAAATTAACCTGGCATGATGGGACACACCTATAATTCCAGCTACTCGGGAGGCTGAGACAGGAGGATGGCTTGAACCCAGGAGTTTGAGCCTGCAGTGAGCTATGACCATGCCACTGCACTCCAGCTTGGGCATTAGAGCAAGACTCTTATCTCTGAAAAAATAAAAAATAATAAAATAAAGTAAAAGGCCCAGAAGCTTGAAAGAGCACAGAGCCTTCAGGTTATAATTGGAGTGAGGGTGTGAGGGGAAGAATATGGAAGATCAGGTGGGAAGGGGGACGAGGGATAGACTCCATGGGGGAGGGGGCTTCCTGTAGATAATGGTGACTCAACAAAGGATTTTAAAAAGGAAAGTAGCATGATCAGATGGTTGTTTGAGAAAGATAACAGCGTTTTGGAAGTAAATTACCGAGGCGTAGATTTAAGGACAGGGAGACCTACTCTGAGGCTATTATAAAGCTGCTGCTGAGATTCGATGGAAGCCTGCACTGAAGCCAGGGAGGGGCAGGAGGACGAGGCCAGACTGCTAGACAGAGAGGCGGGATCCACTGGCCTCCCTGACAACATCAACACGGGCCTTGAGGGAAGTGAGGAGGGAAGCATCAAGGATGACTCAAGTTTCTGGCAAGGGCAACTGGGTGTCAGTAATCAAGAAGAGTCACAGAAATTTCATCTATTAGGCGTCTAAGAAGCCCTCCATTTTGACTGATGATGTAAAGGAAGGCTTTCCACCCTCTGAAAAATTGAACTCATCTGACCCAATGAGACCAGCCCCTTGCAGTGGTCAGCCACAGTACAGTCACTTAGGTGCAACAGCCTGGTCACGATGCCCCTACATCCTGGTCACCCGGTCTGACCCTGTTATCATAATCTGACAGAACTAAAAACAGTGGTGTCAACAGACGAAACCACCCACCAAAGGTAACATATTCAAAACCTGCATAGTCTTGCTCCATGAATGGAGTAGACACTCTAAGAGGATCCCCAAAAGCAATAAAGCCTTCTCTCTGCAGGGAGGTTTTAGGCTAATTGAAGAAATATGACAAATGCCACATGAAATAATGAGCAAAAACATAAGAGAGTTTGTAATTAAGTGCTAAATTATGAAGTAAATTCCATTCAGAGGGATGTGATATTATTGTTATTCCAGAACAGCCAGGAAAGATATTAATTTTTATTGACCACCAACTGCCAAACCACCACCCTTGAAGTATTGTCCCATTTTCCAGAGAGGATAAAAGAACCTCTGTGAGCCACACAGTTGCTAAGTGGCATGAAGTCAGGAGAGACTGTCTCTGAGCTGGTGCTCCCCGAGAGCGCAGCGGGAGCAGCGACCGGAAGGTGCCTGGTGTCTGGCTTGGCCAGGCTGAGGAGTGCAGCAGGGAGTGGGAAAATCATGTGAGGAAAGGCAGGGAGGCAGGACTCCGCCCAAGTTGTTAATTATTCCGGAAGGGAGACGTTCTGACTGGAGACTTGCAGTTTGCCTAGCACTGCTGGGTGTTTTAAGCAGTTCAGTTTGGCAATAAATCAAAAGTTTACAGGCATAAGCCCGGGGATATTCAATGACTGCTCACTGTCAGGAATAATTATTACAAAATAACAGCGCTGAAGAGATCGTGACTCAGCACGCCCCACCTCAGTATACTCCTGTCCCACCTAAGGGCTTTCCAAAGTCCGCAGGAACCAGGCCAGCTGAGCATTCAAATCACTGCTCAGTTTGAGTCACACTCCAGATATGTAGTGTTATTGGTGAGAACACTGACTAACTAGCAGGATGACTTATATGCAAGTTCCCACTTGGCCTCTTTCCTGTTAGCAAAATTTACTACTATCTTCTAGCTGTCTTCCTACTTCAGTACCATAAATTGTTACACTCCCAGTGACATGGCACGTCCAGCCAACTGACAAGCAAAGAAGGTAAGGAGAAGTACGTAGACAACATGGGCTGGACTTTACCAGGAAGGACAAGGGCAGACACAGTACTGGCCAAGGAGTGTTGCAAGAAAGGAACTTTCTGGAGCCTTATGCAAACTCCAATAATCCTGGGCAGTGTTGCCGTTTTACTTCTGGTTTATATTAACTAGTACTAGAAACGCATAATGAGTGACCTAATTCTTTTCCAGTGGATTTTCCTTTCATTAGAGCTGTGCCCTAGTAACATAATAATTTTTAAAAAATCAACCCTGAGGACTACTTAAAACCTGAACTTGACTTTAAATTTCAAATATGTCATCACAATATTTAGTAAATTTGAATTCAGTTTTTTGAATAGCCTTTTGAGGTATAATTTTACAGTCCATGAAATTCACCCATTTTAAGTGTACTATTCAGTGATTTTATATTGACATATTTGCAGTATATTTACAGAGTTGCACGACCATCACCACAATAAGAATTCATTTTTAAGCTTATTTTTAATTTCCGTTTTTCAATAGATGATACTTTTCAAGAGGAAATGATAAGCCACAAAAAGTCTGTAACCTAAGTTATTAACTAAATTTTAATTGAGTTTTACTTGAGTGGTCAGAGGCCCCCACACTGCTCTTTCAGCCCCCTGTGTTTAGAAAGGCAAAGTGTGTCCAGATAATGTGGCTGTTGTTCCAGCCCTTCCTGTGGCTTGACTGTTACCTGACGTCTCCTGCAGGGAATGACCATTGAGTAGGACAGGACTGTACCCTGTCCTTACCCTGGGCCTCATCAACACACATTGGCAGCTAGTGACCAAACAACTCCTGGTATTACTAATAAGTGCTTTCGGAGAACCATAAAATTAGTTATTTTCCATGATTCTTGACAGTACCCATGGGAAATCCCCTCATGGCTCAAAAATGTCAGGTATTTATAAGTTTTCCAGCCCTGATTTTTCCTTCGCCCACCTACATCAGTCATTATGACCTTGAAGTGTGGGATAAATCTCTTTCTGGTTTTTTCCTTTCCCACATGGAGCTCTGTGACCTTTACATTGGCTTTCTTTATTTGATTGGCTTTCTCTTTTCCTTGAAGTGGCCACTACTCTATCTCCTTTGATCATAGGCATCTTCATTATTGTCTCCTTTCTCCCCTCTCTTTATAAACTATTCCTGCAGCATATTCTAAAAGTTTTACTTATGAAAGCCTTATACACAGAAATTTAAAACTTGGTCTGAAGGCTGGTCCAATGGTAGTGGGTTATCAGAAACTTATTAACATTAGTGTCACTAAAGTTGGTATTCAAACTCTCACTGCTAAATTTGACTGACTTTAAAACAAAACGAACAAACATGGCTGGGCACGGTGACTCACGCCTGTAATCCTAGCACTCTGGGAGGCCGAGGCGGGAGGATCGCTCAAGGTCAGGAGTTCAAAACCAGCCTGATCAAGAGCAAGACCCCATCTCTACTAAAAATAGAAATAAATTAATTGGACAACTAAAAATATATAGAAAAAATTAGCTGGGCATGGTGGCGCATGCCTGTAGTCCCAGCTACTCGGGAGGCTGAGGCAGGAGGATCGCTTGAGCCCAGGAGTTTGAGGTTGCTGTGAGCTAGGCTGATGCTGTGGCACTCTAGCCCAGGTAACAGAGTGAGACTCTGTCTCAAACAAACAAAACTTGGTCTGAAGAGCTTCCACACTATAAGGCTCTGTAGCTCCTGCTTTAGGGAGCCACATTTGAAATCTCAGTCTCAGTGTCCCACTCTCTGACTACCACCTCCCACCTTTCTAGTTCTGACTGAAGTAACTCTTCCTCTGCCTGGGACCTACAATGTGTTGATTCTAGAACCATTTCATTGTTCATTACATCTTCATATCTGTCCTTATCCAGTGTCTGTCCATGGTTCATTACTACCTATGCCTCTTCCTTCATCAGACTTGCCTGGCAAAACCACTGCCCACCAGCTACTTCTTTGCACCAGTGCAGTTAAATACAGCTGGAGGAACACAATCAACCTTGTGGAGTGGTTCATGTTAAATTATCTACTAACCTCAGGTGTGCCCTTAGTACTGCCTGACAGTCCTACATTTCCCTAAATGGTTTACTCTTTTGCATCTTCTCTTCTCACCTTAACCCTCACACAGCTGATGGTCTTACCACCCATCTCCCTAAGAGAAGAGAAGCAACCAGAAAAACAGTCTTCTACAGGCTCTCATCACCACATCTATAAGATTCTCTGCCTTGCCATATGTTGTCATAGATATAAACTATCCAAGCTCCTGTTCAAGTTCATCTTCATTTGGGTACAAAATCCAATATTCTCTTGCCTACTGAAAAACATTCTTCAAAAATCATCCCTCTCTCCTATACAGTCAAATTTTCCTCTCTACTAAATCATTCCCATCAACCTATCGACATGCTCTAAAATATCCTCATCTAAACACATGACAACATTGACCTCTCAACCCATGTGTCCCTTCTGGCTGCTGCCCTGTCTTTCTGCTTCCCTTTAAACAAAATGTGTCTGTACATGGCATCTCCAATTCCTGTCTTCCCATTGTCTATTGTGCCTTCTCCAATCATATATCCAGTTGCCTGCTTGATATCACCAATATATATTTATTAGGCATATTAAATGTATATGTCTAGGCCGGGCGCGGTGGCTCACACCTATAATCCTAGCACTCTGGGAGGCCGAGGCGGGCAGATAGCTCAAGGTCAGGAGTTCAAAACCAGCCTGATCAAGAGCAAGACCCCATCTCTACTAAAAATAGAAATAAATTAATTGGACAACTAAAAATATATAGAAAAAATTAGCCGGGCATGGTGGCACATGCCTGTAGTTCCAGCTACTCAGGAGGCTGAGGCAGAAGGATCACTTGAGCCCAGAGGTTGCTGTGAGCTAGGCTGACGTCATGGCACTCTAGCCCAGGCAACAGTGAGACTCTGTCTCAAAAAATAGAAAGAAAGAAAAATTAGCCAAGTATGGTGGTGTGCACCTAAGGTCCCAGCTATTTGGGAGGCTGAGGCAGATGGATGGCTTAAGCCCAGGAGTTTGAGGTTGCAGTGAGCTATGATAAGGCCATTGCATTCCAGCCTGGGCAACAGAGTTGAGACTCCATCTCCAAAAAAAGTAACCTTCAGACCTTAAAGGAGTCTTTATTGTGTTCTCAATATTAATACTAATAGTCCTCTGTATTTTTTTAAATGCAATAATTTTTAAATGTTTCTTTCAGCTTGGGACATGTAAAGCCATTTCCCCCCCAAAATAAATGGTAGCAGAATACCATCAGCAGGGTAATAGAAGAGTAGAAGAAAACATTTGGCCTTTTGGTTTAAAATGTGTGAACACACATATTTAACAGGTTTAACTTAGTTTGCTCACAAACTAAGTTTACTAAATTTATAGAAAAGGGATCTTCTGTAAAGTCATAAACCCGTAAGCACAAACGAGAGGACACAAAAGAAACAAAACTTTGGAGGCTAGAAAACATGAGAATAAGTAGCAACTAATTTAGAAGACCAGAGAAAATTTAAATCCAGTCCGATGATGAAGAAACCCAGGAGTATGTTTACACAGAACCACAGAAAAACTAATAGTAAAGTGGAGGCGCTGACAGCAATTGATGCTGAAAATAAGAGGAGTGGTCAAATGACGTATAAAGAGTAGTCAGATCCCCAGAGGGTCTATGCCATGTTGATCAGTGGTCAGTCCACACCACACAACCAGAAGACTGGAGGTTTACTCTTTGTCATGGTTGACCCAGAGACACTGGGGTCATCAGACAGAGCTGAGTGTGGACAAACTCAAGGGAAAATAAAATCTAACCACCGAATGGTAAAATCCTGAACAACTTTTTCTCACCTGATTCAAAGAATGCTGGCAACCAAGCCTATAAATGCCAGGTAGAAAAAATGATTCTTCTCTGAGGTAGCTGACCATCCTCCACTGGGAAAACTTAAAAGATATAATAGATGAGGATTCTCCAATCGGATAAGGCTAGCCAGATCATCATACAGTTCATACATTAACACTAAAGAGTTCACACAAATTTTGCCCTTGTACACGGAGCTGAGCTTTCAATCAGCTTTTTAGGACCTCACTGTTAAACATGAGCAGACAGGATAGATCTCCAGACATTTGGGAAAAGCCTAAAGGCAAACACAAAGGGAAAACAAAACATCTTGTTACAAAAGAAAACCTCAAAAAATATAATTAATATTCTCAGAATGTTAAGGAAAGATATAGAATCCAAAAATATGAACAGGAGGCCAAAGAGACGAGGCATTCAAATTACAAAAAGGCAAGACTTTAAAAAATTAAAAGAATGATAGCAAAGAGGACATACACGTGTGCACGTACACATACAAATGTATCATCTGTAAGATAGAACTTACAATACAAAAACAACAAAAGCAAAGATGAAAAATGAGAGAAAAAAATTTCAAAATTAGAAGACCAGTTCAGGAGGGTCAACATTCATATAACTAGAGTTCAAATATGACAAAACAGAGGGGAGGAAATTATCAAGAAAAATTCCTTTAATTGAAGGACACAAGCAGACAGAACCCATTAATGCCAATTGCAATGGGTAGAAAAACAAAACACACACCATACCAGAGCATATTCTTGTGAAATTTCAGAACTTTGGAACAAAGGGAAGGGTCTCAAAGATTCCACAGAGAAAAAAACCCTTATCAAATGAGACTTCTGAATAGCAACACTGGAAGCAAGAAGACAATGCTTTTAAAATTATGAAGAAAAATTATTTCAACCTCAACCGACTTTATAGTCAGTAAAACTATCATTCAGTTATAAAGAGCAAGTAAGAGTATTTTCAAACACATCAGGTCTCAATATTGCTTCCTAATGGTATCCTTTCCTGTGAGGTACTGTAACAAATACTTAATGTGCACACACATACGCATGGACACACACAAAAAAGCCGTAATTATGTATGAAACTCAAAAGAATATATAAACTATTAGATTAATAAATAATTCAACAAAGTCACTAAATTCAAGCTAAATATACACAAATAAATGTATATCTATATTCTAACAACAAATTATTTTTAAAACACTACCATTTACAATAGCATAAAACAATACCTAGGAATAAATCTTCAGGGATATGTGTGTGATCGCTACACTGAAAACAATACTGATAAGAAAAATGTAAAAGACTCAAATAGGTAGAGAGATACATAACATATTCATAGACTGAAAGACTCAATATTAAAAGATCCATTGTTACCAAATTGAACTGTAGATTGAAGACAATTCCAATAAAAATTATAGGTTTTCTTTATAAAACTGACAAGCTGATACTAAAATTTATAAATATGTATTTATTAGATGGAAATGTAAAAAGGGCAGAGAATAGCCAAAAGAGACTTGAAAAAGAACAAAGTTGGACACACACTACTAGATTTCAAGATTTATCACAGGCCATAGTAATTGAGACTGTGTAATTGGTGCAAAGGTAAACTAAAAGCAGGATGGATCAGAAGCAAGCATCCAGAAACAGACACACATAAATAACATCACATTTTACAATAAAAGCACCACTCTAATTCACTGGGGGAAGGTCTTTTCAATAAATGCCTCTGTAGCAACTAGATATCCACACAGAAAAAAATGACCTTGACCCTGGTCTCACATATTTACAAACAGATCATAGACCAAAATGTAAAACTGAAACTATAAAGTTTCTAGAAGAAAACAAAAGAGTATCTTTCTCCTAGAAGTCCTGGCCAGAGTAATTAGGCAGGAAAAAGAAAAGGCATGTGAATTGGAAAGACAGAAGTGAAATTATCTGTTTTCAAAGGACATGTTATTCATAGAAAACTCTGAAAGATTACACACACACATACACACAAACTGCTAGAAATAATAAATTCAACAAAGTAACAGGATATAAAACACTCAAATTAAAAAAAAATCAACTGCATTTCTATACATGAACTAATTCTAAAAAGAAACTGAGAAAGCAATTCTATTTATAATAGTACCAAAAAGAATAAAAAATTTAGGAATAAATTTAAAAGCAAAAGACCTGTACAATAGCTGGGCCCTCTAGCACACACCTGTAATTCCAGTTACTTGGTAGGCTAAGGGCAGAGGGTCACCTGAGCTACACCAAAGGCTAAGACATCAGGAGAAAAAGAGGCTTCTTTACCAATATTTGACTTATCGGGAAGTTTTATTCTCAATCGTAAAAATTTCCTTTTATAGAATTACTTGGGATTTAAAATTATTTAAAATTTTACCTCAGCTACTTAAAGGCAAAAAAAATCCTATTTCTAATAAGTTTCACAAAATAAAGATGTAAGAAAGAAAAATAGTATCTAATAGTCCATCGCAGTTTGAAGATTTTACAAGTCTATTTTAACACTTTACATAAATCATTCTTGTGGGTATTGTGAAAATATAACCTACCATGTTAAAACGGATATTCTCTAGGGTCTAAAACTTTCAGGCAGGGATTCTAAACTAAACCTGGGGGATGAGCCTAAATAAAATTTAAATATAAACCATCCTTCCTAGCTCAGCTTAGTTTTCATGAGTATCTGAATGTGTCAGCTTTGTGCAGATATCAGAGTTTCGTTTTGTTTTAAAGAGACTGGGTTCTCACAATCACTATGTTGCCCAGCCTGGACCTGAATGCCTGAGCTCAAATGATCCTCCAGCCTCAGCCTGCCAAGCGGATAGGACTATGAGCATGCGCCACTATGCCCAACTTCAACGTGTTTATTTTTCCAGAGCATTCTTAATCTACCAGAGATAAAATACTTAAACGGAAACTATAATTTTACAAATATGGATGAGATAATGAACATTTTGAAACTAAAATTGTATAAAGGTTTAATGGATTTCAAAATATTTGCATTACTGCTCCAAGTACAGAAACCATAATTTGTAGTATTTTTTTTTTTTTTTTTTAAGGAGACAGAGTCTCACTGTGTTGCCCAGGCTGGAGTACAGTGGCACAATCACAGCTCATTGCAGCCTTGAATTCCGGGGCTCAAGCGATCCCCTCCCGCCTCAGCCTCCCAAGTAGCTACTAGCACAACAGGTGAAAGCCACCATGCTCATCTAATTTTTAAACTTTTTTTATAGAGATAGGTGTCTCACTATGCTGCCCAGGCTGGTCGAGAAATCCTGGCCTAAGCAATCCTCCCGCCTCAGCTTCCCAAAGTACTGGAATTACAGGTGTGGGCCACCACATCTGGCCAATTTTTAAAAAATATCAAAATGAGCTCTTCCATAAACTGAAATGTGAAGAGATTAGATTATCAGGCATAATCCTAGAGTAGAATGCAATGCTTTAGCAATGATTCTAATTTTAAAAAATATAACATCTATACCAGATTATAGATCACCAATTTTCAAAAAACTAAGCTTAACAAAATAAAATTAATTGACCTCACCTGTTCCCCTGGTAAACAACTTCAAATTTTCAAATTTGAAACTTCAAACTTTCAAATTTTCTTACTCTCTGATTAGAATGTAAAGGTAAGACATCATCTAGGAGAGTAAGGAGCACTATCTTGTGATAAAGGCAAACTACCCTTAAGATTCAAGGCCGGGTGTGGTGGCTCAGGCCTGTAATCCTAGCACTCTGGGAGGCTGAGGTGGGAGGATGGCTCAAGGTCAGGAGTTTGAAATCAGCCTGAGCAAGAGCCATGAAGCCAGCATGAGCAAGAGCTCTACTAAAAATAGAAAGAAATTAATTGGCAAACTAAAAATATATAGAAAAAATTAGCCAGGCATGGTCGCACATGCCTGTAGTCCCAGCTACTTGGGAGGCTGAGGCAGAAGGATCACTTGAGCCCAGGAGTTTGAGGTTGCTGTGAG
>CAUYPO010038670.1:0-22812 GCA_963574435.1 Cheirogaleus major
CAGGCACTGCTTTGGGTGCCACATTGCTACAGGGGATGCCTTGGGCATTGCTCTGGGTACTGCTGCAGCAATACCTGCGGCAGGAAGTCTTAAGACAACGTTTCAAATTGTCCTGATCAAAACAGGATGCAGGCAGGGCAAATTCCAACTGGTTAGAACCAAGATGGTGGAGAAACACCACCTGCACCTTCCACGAGTATCCTCTCCTTGTTTAGCCTGTTGCTTAAATATAAAGACAACAGGAACTAGGAGGCTGGTTCTCTTCAGCAGGGAGAGCCTGCCTTTTTTCTGTTTGTGGAGTGAACTTTCTCTAGTTTCTGAATAAATCTTGCTTTCATTTTGTACTGTCGGCTCCTGAATTCTTTCTTGGATGAAGCCAAGGACCCACTTGGACTTCAAGTGGCTCCCGGCATTGGGAGTCACTTTTCCTGTGTTATCTTGAGTGCAATAGTGTGATCATAGCTCACTGCAGCCTTGAATTCCTGAGCTCAAGCGATCCTCCTGTCTCAGTCTCCTGAGTTGCTGGGACTACAGGCAGACACCACCATGCCCAGCTAATTTTTCTTATTTTTTTATAGAGATGAGGTCTTGCTAAGTTGTCTAGGCTGGTCTCAAACTCCTAGCCTCAAGTGATCTACCTGCCTCAACCTCCCAAGTGTTGGGATAACAAGCGCGAACCACTGTATCTCATAGAGTATGTATTTTAAAAAACACACTTTATAAAGAAAAAAGTGTTTTCCCTAAGAAAGAGAATGCATTTCTACCTGGTTTCATCCTGAGACCAGCAGGGGCCTCTTAGCCCTGTTCACACCCAGCAAACAAACCCAGGCTCCTGAGGGCAGGATTGGTCAGGGGTGGCACTCAGACCTGAAGGGATGCCCCAGACACAACCAAACCCATGTGGAGGGAATTGAGCTTCCTTCACCAGCCTGCATGTCATGGGAGGCCCATGGCATGCCCCAGCCCTCTTTGTGACACTTTGGGCTGCCCATCCTCTAGCACACCCTGGACGACATGCCCTTTCCCAGGTGCCCACCTGTCTCCCCTGGATGCCTCCCCAAGGCTGACTCTGAGCCCTTGTGGTCAACTGGGAAGGGCCCTGTAAATAGAAGTCTAGCTGCAGGGGAAGGTGGGGGGTGGGGGGAGCGGCGAGTTCAGATCAAGAGAAGTGAAAAGACCCTGGAAAGTAAGAGGTTTTCAAGTCCAAATGGCTTGGCTGCTTCGTGCCTATATGAACTCAACCTCAGCTCTTTCAGGTGGAGCAGAGCACCCCTAGGACTATCTCCCCATCAGGACTCCTCCTCTTTTTCTTCTTTCCTATCCAGATGGGACCAGCCTGCCAATGCTGATCAGTGATGTGCTTACCTCTCCCAAGTCCCTGTGCCTCTGCTGGTGGTAATTCCCAACCTATTTCACTATGGACTGAGAAAAGCCAACATTAGCATGAAACCATATCCCAGATGGGGGCACTAGAGACCCTAGAGTCACTGAGGACAGTGCACGCCCCCCGCCCCCAGCCTGCAGGACCAGCCACACCCACTTTCACTGCCCATGGAGTAAGGCTGTGTGCACCGAAACTGTCTTTCCGTTTGGACTCAAGACTAACCAGACAGGATGTAACTTAAAATGGAGGAATAGGGAGCTCCAAAATACCACCCCTCTACCAAAACCACGATTAAGCTGGCAAAAACAATCAAAAGAAACTTTTTTTTTTTTTTTTATATTTTAGTTGGCCAATTAATTTCTTTCTATTTGTTTTAGTAGAGATGGGGTCTCGCTCTTGCTCAGGCTGGTTTCGAACTCCTGAGCTCAAACGATCCGCCCACCTCGGCCTCCCAGAGAGCTAGGATTACAGGCGTGAGCCACCGTGCCCGGCCCCTATCAATTTTTTTTTTTTGAGACAGAGTCTCACCCTGTTGCTCAGGCTACAGTGCCATGGCGTCAGCCTAGCTCACAGCAACCTCAAACTCCTGGGCTCAAGCAATCCTTCTGACTCATCCTCCGGAGTAGCTGGGACTACAGGCATGTGCCACCATGCACGGCTAATTTTTTCCATATATTTTTAGTTGGCCAATTAATTTGTCTATTTTTTAGTAGAGATGGGGTCTTGCTCTTGCTCAGGCTGGTTTCGAACTCCTGACCTTGAGCAATCCGCCAGCCTCGGCCTCCCAGAGTGCTAGGATTACAGGCATGAGCCACTGCGCCTGGCCAGGGACATCAACTTTTAAGTTATACTAAGGAATTTAAAAGATACAAAATAGACATTTAAAAAGACATAGAGTTTAGATGGCTGTGTAATTATTCCTGTCATACAAAAAAGAGCAAAAGCATAGTTTTGTTAATAATCTCAAAAATTCAAATTTTTATTAACCATTTTATGTACATTGATACCAAGTCCTAAAAACTGATAAAAATGTCTAGAGTTTCTTATATAGTCAATGTACAAATACTCATTTATATTTTGCACATTAAAAATGGAGATAAAAATGATACAATAGTTATAGCTACATAAAAATATGTACAAAGATTCAAGACAGACTTTACTTTTTTGTTTCCTTTTTTTTTGAGACAGAGTCTCACTTGGTTGCCTGGGCTACTAGAGTGCCGTGGCATCAGCCTAGCTCACAGCAACCTCAAACTCCTGGGCTCAAGTGATCCTCCTGCCTCAGCCTCAGGCATGTGTCACCATGCCCGGCTAAATTTTTTTTTTTTTTTGAGATAGAGTCTCACTCTGTTGCTGTGGCGTCAGCCTAGCTCACAGCAACCTCAAACTCCTGGGCTCAAGTGTTCCTCCTGCCTCAGCTTGCCCAGTAGCTGGGACTATAGGTGCACACCAACATGCCCAGCTAATTTTTTCTATTTTTAGTAGAGACAGGGTCTCGCTCTTGCTCAGGCTGGTCTCCAACTCCTGGGCTCAAGCAATCCTCCTGCCTCATTCTCCCAGTGCTAGGATTACAGTCGTGAGCCACTGGGCCCGGCCTATGAGATGTCATTTCTTGAAAGTTTTTATCAAGAATAGAAATTTAAGAATTGAACCGTTAAGATATGTCAATTCACAACTTGTTTTGGAATTTTGAAAAATTCTGAATTTACCTATTCTTTTTTAAAAAATTCAAACTGTTATACCCAGTTTTGAGAAAAAGCAGATATCATCATTTCCATTTTAGTGTTAAAAAAACTAAGGTAGAATTTCAAAGTTATAAGAAGAACTTGCAGATTATCCCGTTCAACATTCTTAATTTGTAATTAAAAAAACAAAGGCTCATGACTGGCAGTCACTTTATGGAGAGTTGATAGTGACCAGATTAAAACCCAGTCTCTTGCCTTGAATCAGGAGTTCTTACCAAAATATATGTCAAGAAAACCCACTCTTGGCTGGGTGTGGTAGCTCTCGCCTATAATCCTAGCACTTTGGGAAGCCAAGGAAGGAGGATGGCTTGAGCCCAGGAGTTCCAGACCAGCCTGGGCAACATAATAAGTCCCTGTGTCTACCAAAAAAAAAATTAGCTGGGTGTAGTGGCTTGCATCCATACTCCCAGCTACCCAGGAGGCTGAGGTAGAAGGATCCCTTGAGCCCAGGATTTTGAGGTTCCAATGAGCTATGATGACACCACTGCACTCTAGTCCAGGCAACAGAGCTAGACCCTGTAGCCCACAAAAAAACTCACTCCTAGTGTGAGTGGCAGAGTTGCAAACAAAACCCCATATACCTAATTGTTAATTCTAGAGCTTTGTTTTAAAGCTAAGGTAGAATTTTTCAAAATCAATAGCAGTTAATAGAAGGCCCTCATCTGTATCACTTTCATTTATTCATTCATAGCTATCAGATAAAAGAATAAGTGATTATTAAATATTAGAATGATTTCTATCAGCATTAATGTTCATATACTTTTTAGAATATGAGGTGTATTGGATTTCTATCTTGCATGCATAGATTACAGGCCAAGAGATCTACAGAAATAGGTTTTATTCTTTTATTCAATAAATTTATCAAATAAAATAAAGTTTATTATACATCTGCTTTTGTATATAAATTTTTTTTTTTTTTTTTTTTTTTGAGACAGAGTCTCACTTTGTTGTCCAGGTTAGAGTGAGTGCTGTGGCGTCAGCCTAGCTCACAGTAACCTCAGTCTCCTGGGCTCAAGCGATCCTACTGCCTCAGCCTCCCGAGTAGCTGGGACTACAGGCACGCACCACCATGCCCGGCTAATTTTTTTGTATATATATATTTTTAGTTGGTCAATTACTTTTTTCTATTTTTTTCAGTAGAGACGGGGTCTCACTCTTGCTCAGGCTGGTTTCAAACTCCTGACCTCGAGCTATCTGCCTACCTCGGCCTCCCAGGGTGCTAGGATTACAGGTGTGAGCCACTGCGCCCGGCCAAATTTTCATATATTTATATATAAATCTATTTTTATAAAAGGTTAATGGAAATACAGTAAAGAAAACATTAACTTTTTTTCTTTACCTTTTTCAGATTTGCAACTCTGACTTGGGGTAGAGGAACAGTAGAAATAGAATTGAATACAAAGTATAACCTTGGTTGTACATAGCAAAACCAAACTAAATGTTTTATCTGCTCTAATTTCACCTATTGTCTGTGTCCCACCATGTAATTTCTTATCATGTACTATGTTTTCTAAATGTTTCATTTATTAGAGGTAACAAAGTATAGCAGCAAAAGCACAGACTGTGAAGACAGTTCTGAGTTAAATCCTAGTTCTCTCTGAACCTCATTTTCCAAATCTATAAAATGGGAGTTATAATGACTACCTGAAGGATTGCTTTGAGGATTAATGAGATGACGTATCCTTGTCACATACAGAATTTAGACTCAGTTATGACATTGTTTTTCCATTTAAGCATCTTTTGATCTTTTGCTCATATTCTAGTTTTTTCATTAGAAGTAGAAGGCCCATAAATTCAGGGCATAAGGAAAAAAGAACACTTACTATTTTGTAGTGGTAACCAAGTTTCCTTTCGAGTTTGCTCTACTTGTGTGAAACTTATGCTTATTTTTACACCTTGAATGATTTTCTGTTAAATTATGTTGGGTAGAGCTTGCCATATTTTAGTTAGTAATTAATGTTTTCAGACATTTCAGTTGTTCTGTAAAATCATCTGGGTTCATTTATTTTACCTTTATTTTCAGCCCTATCACTTATGCGTGGGAAGGTGGAAAATTGATATCAGAGAATGATGATTTTGAAGATATGGTGGTAACCAGAGAAGATTATGAAGAAAATGGACATAGTGTCTGTGAAGAGAAATTTGATATTTAAGAAACAATTCTGAATGAAAGTCTTGACTGGTTATGACTGAAAGGTTTAATTTCAGTGTTCCTTTTAAAAGAGGTTAAAGAACTGTGTTACCTTTCATCCTAAGATAAAGCCTTGAGTTTATGTAAATCCTTTGATCCATTGCTAATTTTCAAAGGCTTCTTAGCTAGGTTATTACTGTAAAATGTAACTCAGCCCATATTTTTATTTAGGAGCTAGACTACCATAACAGTGCTTATGCTGTTTCTGAGAGTAGGTTATTTTTCATTAGAAGATGAAAGAGTGAATGCATTTTAGGTTTAATTCTTTATAGCTGAAAAGCATAGACTTAACTGTTTCACTGGCAGTTTTCCTTAGAAGGTAGTTTTGTGTGACTATAACCAGGAATTAGTTGAAGCATTTTCAGGGTGAATTGATTTCTCTCTCTTAGAGCTAAGTATTTTATTTAAAAAGTTTTATTTATATGAATTAAAATTGGAAAGACTAATCTTATGGATGTATAATGTTTATTTTTTACTTAGACTAAGTTTGAAAGGATGGAGACTAAAGTGAATTTAATAAAGTGGTTTTTGTTAATACTGTTTTGGCAGAAATGTATTATTTTACTCATAAATAAGTACTGTACTTGTTTTTAGCATGAAAACAAATTTGAAGTTAACTCAGGGTTTTTCAAGAACTCTTGATATACATGTTAGTGTTTTGTTTTAAAACTCTTTTATATGATCTACAGTAAATATATGAAGGTATTAAAGGCTTCAGATTTCCAATTTAAAGAAACAGCTGACAGCGACTTCAATGAATAGATCAGGTAGGCTTTTTTAATTACAAGCAATAGAAATTCATTTGGGCTACCTTCAGCAAAATAAAATTTATCAGCAGGACAGAGGATAGCTCATAAAATCTAAGAAAAACTGGACCAGTAGCCTTAGGAAGGAGAAAAGCCAGGGTAACTTTAGGAATCTAAGTTATAGAAATTTAGGGACAGCCTTTCTAGAGCCCTGCCATCAAAATATCTCAGCTCCTATATTTTCTGTCTTATTTTTTTGTGCTCGTGAATCAAATTCTTAGCAGTCTGTTCACCCTCACTAGGATCGTGCATCTACCCCATGGCTTGAGGGGCTTTGACAGTCCTACTCAGATGGCCTAGAGTGAAAGAAGGTCATTTCCCAAAGGAAAATTGAAGTGAAATGATGGACGCTGGGCAGAGTGAAAGAGTTGTCCACTACAGTCATATTTGGATTGTGCTGGGTTAGGGCCTGGTCAGCCCTCCCTACACGAAGACTGGTTATCATTACAGAGTTGCAAAGTGACTCTGTATGTTTGTATGATTTCCAGTTACTAGTATATAATCTGTGGACAGTGTAGCACGAAGGTCTGGTGGCATAAAAAGTTTTTGCAGCCAAACAGCATACATAACTATGTTAGAATTTCAAGGTGATATAGTTGGAGGTAAAAAGGTAAGTCTTCATTGAAAAGGCTTTCCTTGGTTTGTCAGGACCTCATCCTGGGCCAGCTATCATCACGAACCAGGTATTTTTCCTTTGAGGAACTGGTCATTCCTCAAAGCTGCCTTTTCCAAGCATGCCTCAGCCTGATATCTCCTATTATATTTTGCTGAGAATGGGGTGTGTGTGTGTGTGTGTGTGTGTGTGTGTGTGTTTTCACATACTTAGGATAGTAAACTAATTTCTATACAGTTTAGCTCTCATAATCCTCATTTTTGAGATACAAATTCATTTCTGAAATTAATGAACATAGACCCTAAACCTTTCTTATTAGCATCAAAGTTTCTATCACTCCACCACCTCATTTTGAAATTTTACTGCTAAAGATAGATACTGTTTTAATATATTTGACTTCAAAGAGAACTTTTAACATTAACTCTACATAATAACACCTGAGGTGATACTTTAAAAGGATCTATTATTTTAGAGAAATATTTTTGAATTTTTGAATTCAATGGTGATTGTCTCGACATAGCAAACTGATCATGGTTACCTACTTCTCTACCTGTCCCAAATCCCATTAAATATTTCCAGGGGAGGGAAGGGAGGCAGATGAGGGAGGAACACAGGGGGCATTTCAGTGCTATTTGTGATATATTATTTCTCAAGATGGATTTTGGGCATGTGGGCGTTCTGTTAGAGCCTATACTTTATTGTGTGTATGAAACATTTCATGTTATATTTTGTTGGGAGATTAAATGCATAAGTGATTCTAGGAAACAAAAAGGGTGCCATTGATGTTACAAATGTATAGAAATTTCTAAAAGATGGAAAACGAATGAGATTAGATTGTTAGAGAAACAAGAATAAGAAAGCCCACATCCAAAATCAGGGCAGGAGAAAACTACCAACAAGGTAAGAACAATTCCAAATATTTTAATCTCAGGACTAATACAGAGAGTAGAAGGAGATAGATGGGTGTGGTGGTGCACACCTGTAGTCCCAGCCATTCCGGAGGCTGAGGCAGGAGGATCACTTGAGGTCAGGAGTCTCTTAAAAAAAAGTAGAAGGAAGTCATAAGTGAGCCATTCGAAGAAATGAACCCTACAGCTGAGCCCTACTCCCTTTCTTGGTATTGAGGATCAGCAGTAAGAGGTGTTAAAGTGTAGGGGTTGGAGAAAGAAAGGATAGAACCCGAAATATTAATAATTTCATGTCCTCTAAGGGCATCAGAGCAAAACAAAAGTTTTAAGGGAACAGCTGATCTTGGCACTGAATTCTGGTTAAAGCCAAGAGCTTAGACCTCATTAGAAAGAATTCTGCGCCCAGCTCATAACTAGAACTTAGATTCACCCACAGGTAACAGGAGTTCATAAATGAAACAATGAACAGATAACAAAGCATTAAACGTTTGAGGGATACTTACCACCATAGGTGCCAAATCCAACAAATAAAAATGAATCCCTAAGGGGATAAACAAAAACTAATATCCTCTAAGACAGCGGTCCCCAACCTTTTTGGCACCAGGGACTGATTTCATGGAAGACAATTTTTCCACAGATGGGGTGGTGAGGTGGGGAGAGTTTCAGGATGATTCAAGTGAATTACATTTATTGTGCAGTCAAACTTCTCTGCTAATGATAATCTGTGTTTGCAGCTGCTCCCCAGTGCTAGCATCACTGCCTCAGTTCCACCTCAGATCATCAGGCATTAGATTCTCATAAGGAGGGTGCAACCTAGATCCCTCACATGCACAGTTTAAAATAGGGTTCCTGCTCCTATAAGAATCTAATGCTGCCACTGATCTGACAGGAGGCTGAGCTCAGGCACTGATGCAAGAGATGCGGAGCGGCTGTAAATACTGATGAAGCTTTGCTCACCTGCCACTAACCTCCTGCTGAGCAGCAGCCTGGTTCCTAAAGGCTATGGACTGGTACCCGTCCCCCAGGAGTTGGGGAACGTAGCTCTAAGAGACTGATGGGGCAATTGCATCTATTGCAACAAGAACAAGTTGCTTTATAATGAAAATAGTTCTTAGAAATTAAGAATAATTTAAGGCAAGGAAACAGTATTTTGCATTTGGGAAACTGTCAAGATTCTGGTGTGCCTATAGTATCAACTGCATTGAGCATAGAAAAATAATAACAATAATAATAATAACAACAACAACAGCCAACATTGATCAAGGTTTTAGTATATGCCAGGGACTTTTAGCCGTGTATTCTATATGTAGTGTTAGATTTATTCTTTATTCTTTATAACAAACCTCTATGATATATCATCCTCGTTTTAACCAAGAAATAATGAGTAAAGAGCAAATGAGATCAAGGTAGTAGCAATCTGGTATCATTTTAAACAAACATATTGTATTTGTTCAATATTCATTTAGTTGTATCAGTGAAAAGTGCATTGTTAATAATAAACATTGTACATTTATTTCTTTGTGTTTGAAATTAGGGCTCATGAATAACTTTCCTTCAAGTGCTCCTCTTAGATCAGTATCTTTGCCTGTGTCCCTTTCCTTACAGTCTGTAGTATATTTCCCTTTGCTTGTATTTGCTTGCTAGTAAATGTTTAATAACTGACTCTGGAAAAAATAGAAAAAAAGAAAAGAAAAGAAAAGAAAGACAGAAAAGAAAAAAGAAAAGAAAGAAAATCCCTGATACCTTGTACTTGCCGACTTCTGTTGTGCAAATACTACCACGGTTAAACTCAAACTACCAAAATGTGACGTCACTGAACACAGCGTTGGGAAGATGTATGTATACTCTGCACCAGCACACTGGCTTAACAAACCGACTGCCACATCTCTTCTCTAGTTCTTGTACTAAAAAAGTGGTGTGCTCTTCCCACCTGAGCTTCTTCACATCATATATCTTTGTAATGGTATTTTCCACACTCTGTAATAACTTTATTACATATGTCAATCTTCTGTCTTTTTCACTCTCTACAAGAATGTGCCCTATAAAAGGGGAGGAGCCTTATCTTTTTTTTTTTCTTTTGTATCACTGCATGTCAAATGTATCATGGCATTTGGTATATAAACCCAATAAATATATATTGAATTGAAGAATAAGACACTGGGCAAAGCAAAAGACACAAAAAAGAAATTAAGAATAAAATTACTTTTGCTTACTAGATGGACTGAATAGCAGAATGGACACTACTAAAGACTGGAAAACTTAACCAGCCTGAGCAACATAGTGAGACCACATCTCTACAAAAAACAGAAGCATTAGCTAGGTGTGGTAGTGCACACCTGTAGTCCCAGCTACTTGGGAGGCTGAGGTAGAAGAATCGCTCAGCCCAGGAGCTCAAGGCTGCAGTGAGCTATGATTGTACCAGTGCCCTCCAACCTGGGCTACAGAACAAGACTCTGTCTTTAAAGAAAAAAAAAAAAGACTGAAAAATCGGGTTGGAAAGAAGCTGAGGGAATTTTTCCAGAAATTAGCACAACTGAATAAGCACTGGGGTGGCTGGAGAAAGAGGCTAACCAATATCCACAGTATAGGCTATGTTGTCCACCTGAATATTAAGAGCCTTCCCTATAGAAGAGGGCTTTTGATAAGCTTACACACAGGAAATACATATCCTTATACTTGGGGCCTGTTCTGAGATGCTCATCCACATACTTTATTTTCCTAGTTCCCAGGTTTTTTTCTTTTTTTTTTTTTTCCCAAGACAGGGTCTCATTCCATCCCCTGGGCTAGAGTGCAGTGGTGTCATCATAGCTCACTATTTATTTGTAGAAACAAAGTCTCACTCTTGCTCTGCCTAGTCTGGAACTCCTGGCCTCAAGCAATCCTCCTGCCTCAGCCTCCCAAAGTGCTAGGATTACAGGTGTGAGCCACCGCACCAGACCAGGTTTCTGTCTTAGAGTTGTCAACTTTCTGACCCTCTGGTCAAACCATTAAATGTCATCTCTTGCCACGCCTTCATGTAAATTGAACAACCAGAAATACTGCTCTGAGTTCACCCTGGGATCATTTCTCTTCCCCACTGTAGGTCAGGCATGCTCAGCACCATGCCAGCATCAAGCAGAAGAGGTATATACAAGATTGAATTCACGCTTGTCCTAAAGACGGGAGTAAACTGTATGAGCTTGCACTCGGTGTATATACTCTTACTGTACTGTTTACCTTCACCTCAACCCACATCTATGATCTCATAAAAATTCCTAATACCAAGGAGAAAAAAAATCAAACCTAGTTTACCGGTTTTGCATGACATGGCTGGCACCAGAAGTGGAGTGCATAGAGCATTCCAGGCTCACTTAGATGTACCAGTGTCCATCGGGGTTCCGTAATAAGCCAAGAACTATTTCTCAAAAGGAGAATAATTGTTTACTATAGAGGACATGAATTTGCTCCAAATCCCAAAGACTACTCTGAGCACCATGAGATTTTGTAGGTCAAAAAAGTCAAGTGTTAGAGCACTTCACAGCACAGCCAGAAGTGGCTGGAGAGCCTCATCTTGTCTGAGGCCTACTTTATAATACTTTATAAGTAGGTTGCATCTTGTGGATTTCTGGAAAATTAGTCATAGCAGCCTATCTAAATGTGGCACACACTGTTGCCAATTCTAAAAAGGTCCACCAAGCATTGTGCCTGTTTATTAATTATATGGGTACAAGAAGCAATAACTTGTCTTTCACATTGAAGGGAATATTTCCAACCTTCCTTAAGCCATTGGTACCCAGAAGCTTCAGTAAGATGGTAGTCCCTGAATTTTTGTGGGGTATATCTCCCATTCTCTGGTACATATATCTTACCAAGGCATTTAGGATAACTGCTACTTTTTGTTTGCCAGTTACATTAGCACAATGTTGAGATATACCATAAAATAGTGGGAAGATCAAGATCCCTGTGGACTGACTAAACAATGATCCAGAACCAGAGTCCAAATCCACCTCAGTATATCCATTCCAGTGTTCAGGCTTCTACTTCTCTAATATCTTGATTTCCCATTAAAAAACCTAGCAAGGGTATGATCTGTTGTAATTCATCAACCTGTCTGCAGGATCATACTCTGGCTCATGTTGACTCTATCAGCTCTGTAACTATACAGGAGAAGATTCTTTTGGGTCAGCCATGAAAGCTGCCTGGTTCTTTGACCATGCCTTGAACTGAGAATTTCAAACTCTGAGGCTATTTTCTTTCTTTAAGCTTTCTAACACTTTCTAACAGAGTTAGAAATAACTAGCATACTTGCAGTATCGTTTAATGCTGCAGAATTACCCCAGAATTCAGCAGCTTAAAACAATAAATTTATCATCTCACACAGTTTATGGGGCTCGGGGATCCAGGAGTAGCTTTGTTGCATAATTCTGACTCAGGATCTCTCATTAGGTTGCAGTCCAACTGAGAGCTGAGAATGCAATGTCTGAAGACTTACTTGTCTTGGGCTGGAGGATCCACTTCAAGCTCATTTACATGGCTCTGGCAGGCGGCTTCAGTAGCTCCTTATCATGTAAGTCCTCCATGGGACTGTTTAAGACATAGCTTCCCCTAAAGTGAATGATCTGAGGGGGGAGGGGAGAAGCAGAGAGACACAGAGGGAGCACCCACATGCATACAAGCACAAGCGCTCATACACAAAAAACATGGAAGCTGCAGTCTTTTATAGTCTCATCTTAGAAGTGACATGGCATCACTTCTTCCATATTCTACAAAAGGGTGTGAATACTAGGAAGCAGGGAATCACTGAGGATCATCTCAGAGGCTGGCTACTGCACAGTGCTTTTGATATTCTTCACTTTTGCCAAAATGATTTATCATGACAGCCACTGAAGCTCCCATAGCCTTGCCTTCAGAAGCCACTTCATCTTTGGTAATGACAAGTAATAATCTAAAGCTGGGGTTCTGCTGCAGAGAATAGACTACTACAGCTGGTTTAAGAAAAAAAGTTATTATGAGTTATTAACTATATTAAAGAATTATTGAGCTGGCTGAAAAACAGACTAGAGACTGAATTATGGGAATGATTTACAAAGCCACACTGCAGGGGAGGTCCTGCCAGGATCAGGTCTGGTGCTTGGTGAGTTGGGAGGCCACTTGTGCAGCTGCTGGCTCTGGCACTAGAATACCTCTGTAAATAAGAGAAAAGGTGTTCTCAAAACAGGAAGCTGATGCTACCATGCAGCCACTGACTAAAGCAGGAAGCCACCACTGTAATCCACGTCAATAAAATGGGTACCTTATGCCTATCTCTCTCTTCACCTAACTCACCTCCAAATTAAAATTTCTTTTTTCCCCCTATTTTATACAAATGAATATAAACAGTTTTATGTAAATCACATCTAGAACCCAGGCTACAAGGAAGCTGGAAAATGAGGTTTTTAGCTTTTTAGTGTCTGAAGCTGAGGAAGACACACTAAAAGGAAGTAAGACTAGATATTGAGCAACAGGATCTAGTCAAACCAGTATTCAAGCATGGGGGGAAAACAAAAACTTTTGGGTAGACAAGGACTCAAGAAAGTACCACTCTGAGACCAGTTCTGAAAGAACTGCTTAAGGACATAGTACTCTAGAAAAATGACAACGAATCTAAGAAAGGATTTTTCAATTTTTGAAGTTGTGTTCACTGACAAACATTTTCAATATATATTTAAATATATCTTTAAATATATTTTACTATATATTTATTCAATTTTTATAAACAACTTAAGTGCTAGTTACACAGATACTTTTTATTCTGAATTAGTCCTAAACTAATTTTTTAAAAAGTTTCTAGTGACAATCTTAATAGTTCTTATTTTGGAAATAAAACATACAACAAATAAAACAAAGGAATAGCCTTATCAAAAGGTTGTTTTAAAAGTATCACTTTTAGCATTTTATTAATTTTTTGTTACTAATTTGTTAAATGGTTAGTTTTAGTATCCTTGACCCATCTTTATTTTTTTTATATTTTTCTTTTTTGAGACAGAGTCTCACTCTGTTGCCTGGGCTAGAGTGCCGTGGCGTCAGCCTAGCTCACAGCAACCTCAAACTCCTGGGCTCAAGCGATCCTCCTGCCTCAGCCCCCCGAGTACCTGGGACTACAGGCATGCTCCACCATGCCCGGCTAATTTTTTCTATATATTTTTAGTTGGCCAATTAATTTCTCTCTATATTTAGTAGAGACGGAGTCTCACTCTTGCTCAGGCTGGTTTCAAACTCCTGATCTTGAGCAATCCGCCCACCTTGGCCTCCCAAAGTGCTAGGATTACATGCATGAGCCACCGTGCCCAGCCCCCTGACCCATCTTTAAAGCACTTAGTTTTACTCTGAACTTTAAGAACTAGGAAAATGTCTCATATATCCACAGTACTTTGGGAGTATCATATTCTTTTTGGAAAAAGTTAAGTGGTTTCATATTTTTAGTCTAAGAGAAAATGCTAATAGAAACTTGAGTCAGTGAACAGTTGTGTAATTAAAAGTGGTCTTTGTATACAGGTTGATTCTCCTAATTTATGGGCCTCCAAATTCTGGAGAAATGGTTAAATTTCAGATTTTCAAGCTCCATCTCAGTAAATTAATTAATTTGATCTAGAAAGGTATCATTGTGTAACAAGTACCCTGGGTGATTCTGGTGCATGTAGACCCCTGACCACACGTTGAGAAATGCTGGCCTGGAGAGTGAAGGAGTACAGCATTTAGTAAAATAGCCTAACTTGTGACAGGCAATGTATATATATCATTTAATCCTAACTACAACAGTTGAACTAACCCCATTTTGCAACTGTTCAAGGTCACACTAGGTAGCAGAGTTGCGATTCAAACAGAGATATCTCTAGTTTTGAAGTTTCTGCTTTACCACACCTTCAATTTAGATGTTCACAAGTGCCTCACCCTAATATCAAAATTAAATTCACTCTCAACTCCTCATCCTTCTAATCCCAGCCAGCTGTTCCTCTTGGACATCAATCTAATTATCTCTTAATTCTTCCACCAGTTTCTCTCCCATTCCAGACTTCTTTCCACACTGTTGCCAGTTAAGTCCTTTTAAAACCAAATCATGATCTCCTGCTCCCTATTGTCTCAAGATAAAGTCAGACTCTGTAGGGCCACAGAGATTCTAGATTCATGTCTACTCTTCAGCACACACTCCCTACAAATTAGGGATCCTGACTGTCATAGAAAAAGATATGTATACAGACATATATAATTTATTCATCTATGCACACACACTAATATAGTTTGGATATTTATCCTCTCCAAATCTCGTGTTGAAATTTGATCCCCAACTAGGGCCTAGTGAGAGGTGTTTGGGTCATGGAGGTGAGTCCTTTGTGAATGACTTGGTGCCCTCCCCACGATAATGAGTGAGTTCTCACTCTATTATTAATAGTTCACACAAGAGCTGGAGTTTTTGTTTTGTTTTTGAGACAGAGTCTTACTCTGTGGCCCCAGGTAGAGTGCAGTGGCATCAGCCTAGCTCACTGAAGCCTCAAACTCCTGGGCTCAAGTGATCCTCCTGCCTCAGCTTACTCAATAGCTGGGACGAGGTCTCGCTCTTGCTCAATCTAGTCTCAAATTCCTGAGCTCAAGCAATCCTCTTGCCTTGGCCTCCTAGAGTGCTAGGATTACAAGTGTGAGCCACCATGCTTGGCCAAGAGCTGGTGGTTGAAAAGAGGTTGGCACCTTCCCCCTCTCTCTTTCTTGACCTTTCTCTAGCCACGGGAAACATCGGTTCCCCTTCAATTTCTACATGAATGAAAGCTTCCTGAGGCCTTCACTAGAATCAAATGCTGATGCCATGCTTCTTGTACAGCCTGCAGAACTGTGAGCCAAATAAACCTCTTGTCTTTATCAATTAGCTAGCCTCAGGTATTCCTCTAGAGCAATGCAAAAGGACTAAGAACACACATACACCCCAGGGAGATGGATATATGTATAAAATGCCCTTTATCCACCCTAGTCCCTTTGTACATTCTAGCCCCTCTTCTAGAAATGCTGTTACAAATTCCTCTCTAACTCCCATTCAGACTTAAAGATCACACTTTAAATATTGCTTCCCTGCTGAAGCCTTTCAGATGCCATAAGAAATTAGTTGTATAGAGTTCTCTATTCATATCACTATGTGTTTACTACACTATTAATTTTATGTTTATGTTCTACTAGCTTTATTTTTCTAAGAGTGGGACTATGGTGCTCGCTTCGGCAGCACATATACTAAGAGTGGGACTATGACATATCCACTTAGATCTCTAGCATTAAACCTGGCATAGATGAAATGTTGAATTATTTTACTCAAGAGTAGGTAGTATCATTGGTCATAGGGTTGTTACATGACAGAACTGGGGCTGCAACCCCAACATTTTGGTTTTTATGTTCAAAAATCCTTTTAGCACACAAGCAATTAGCATAATAAAAGCATTTCCAATTCACTTATAGAGTATACAGGAAAGATTTCCAGAAAAAAGTTCTCAAGGTCTCAAGAATGGCTTTCAGTCTTGTATATTCTTTATGTATATAAACTATATGACAGGAGAAAACTTTTGTCTCACAATTTATTTCTTTGAGTTAGAAAATCTTTCACTTACCTGGATAGTACCTGTCAAAGAAAAAATTATTCAATGATACTTGTTAAAAGAAGACTTTATTCAGGACCATTTTGATAGGTATAGGGACCACTGCTATGAGATTTTGCAGTGGGGAGAAAATGTTAGGCTCAACTCTGACTACAACATGGGCAAGTGGGAATTTATAGCCAAGAAGCAGGGCTAACCAGACCTAACAAGATTCTTGCTGAAGACAGGCCAGGAGATGGTGGCAGACGAGAAATCTGCTCAGGTATTGAGGGTTCTTGCTAAACTGACTTAGCAGGGTTCATTGCTAAAACAGGATTTTAAAAGGAAGTACACAGATGGGCCTAGCAGAAAGTTCAGGAGCATGACTGAAGTTTGATCAAGCAAAGAATCTTTATCATACCCGAGATTGTGAATAATCTAAGAAGTTTAAACAGAGTGTCAAGCATTATGAATCAGACTTAATTGTCATGGAAATTTACTGAATATTCTACCAGGAAGTAAGCTTTTTAGTGGTTGGAGATAGACTTTATTCACATAGGAGAAAAAATGCTTTACACAAAAGTCCCCTCAAATGTTTAGACTAAAACTGAATGACAACACCTTTGGGAATTTAATTGTTTTTAAGCCTAATAACTGTATTTTATGGAGCTGTCACTAGGTGGCGTGGCACTACTCGGTTAGGAATTTCTCTAAAAAATCCCGCATAATCTTCAAAAACCATTTGGTAGAAGTCAATTTTTCTTTGAAAACAAGTTTACTTGAGTAGGTGTAGGTGTGTGTGTGTGTGTGTGTGTGTATAGATATATAGCCCTATAGATAAAAATGAGCTACATTAGGGAATATTGTAGGAAATGTCATTCAAATTAAATAATAATTTTTTTTTTTTTGGAGACAGTGTCTCACTCTGTTTCTTGGGCTATAGTGTGGTGCGACAGCATAGCTCACTGCAACCTCAAACTCCTGGGCTCAAGCGATCCTCCTGCCTAAGCCTCCCTAGTGGCTGGGATGACAGGTGTGAGCTATTGCACTCAGCCTAAAAAATAAAATATTTAAAACATGGTTAACAACTCTGACATCTACCAATTTTATAATACTATTTGTAAATTGTATTTTACTTAATCTAGAGTTCTCACTGCTAATATTTTGCCTTTGAGCCCCAATAATTCAAGTAGTAAATCCAGGTCTCTGAATCCAGAGCCCATATTCTTGTTACCATAATACACTCTCCCTCATTAACCCCATTAGCCTCCTCTCCCTCATTAACACTATTCACAGATAGTGTTATCCATTAAAGAGTCAGAAGGTGCCTTTAATATTACCTGTTCCAATCTTATAAATACAAATCTATGTGTGTATATTTTTATTTTAGAGATTTAAAAAACAAAACAGAGGCTCAGAGGGAAGATATTTGCCTGTGGTTATAACTTTCTGAGCAGCAGATCCAACGACATGGTAATATGTTTAAAGCATTTGTCAAAGTGGCTGCCATTCGCAGTAATGATTAGCAATTCCCCACCTGATTCACACTGAACCTTAAAATGGCAACTTTCCTAATCAGGAGACTTCCGTCTGCTACTGAATAGGGTGTGGCTGCACATGTCCAGTATTTTCCTGGTATCTCTTCAGCCACCTTCGCAGGTCTTCTACTGCAGGTGTATTAATTTCCTCCCCAACTCTAAAAATAACCATACACAGATTAGGGCAGTTATATCTTCTAGTGTCAAAGAACCATTTTGCCTTGTTTTTTGTTTCTTTTTTAAAATGGGAAGGAATTTATAAGTAATCTAACTTAATGCTCTTATTTTAATAGAACATCTGAGTATTTAGGCTATCCACAAATATACAAATATGCACTGATAAAGACTTTTAGTATATTCTCTGAAGACAGAGAATCAACACTGTGTTCATTCTCTAACTCAGTGGTTCTTAATGTGTTTGGGTCATAGTCCCCTTTGAAAATCTGGTGACAGTTATGGATCCTCTTCCTAGAAAAATACCATAAGCCCAGGTGCACAAAAAAATTGCCCACAATTTCAGAAAGTATATTATACTTCAGTCCTTTGAAACCTTTTCATAGAGTTAGTTGAGAACTTTGTTTTCCTACTATGTTGCCCAGGCTGGTCTTGGACTCCTGGGCTCATGTGATCCTCCCATCTCAGCCTCCTGAGTAGCTGGGACTACAGGCATGCACCATTGCACCCAGCTTCTTAGTTGAGAACTTTGAATCTGAGCTTTCAAATTTAAGACAACTGACACAGTTTTTGTACAAAAAGATAAAACTTATGACATCTGTTCAATGTATTTTTTTTTCAAGTACTAATGATTTATGCTTCTTTCCCTGTGATCAGTGACATAAATTAAGACCACAAAAGAATTTTTTTTCTGTGTAACTTTCAACAGGTATTAAATGTGTAACCTCTGCCATATTAAGAGAATCATGCCAGAGTGAACTAACCAATTTAAAAACAGAGAGAGAGAGAGAGAGCATGAGCAAGTGGGCAAGCAAGGAAAAAATGAAAGAGGGCAAGGGAGAGCTAGAAAGAGAGAAAGAAAGAGAAGGAGGAAAGAAAGAATGAGAAGGAAAGAAGACAACCATAAAATACTTTGTGGACTGAAGAAGAGTTGTAAAGAGAAGGCAAAATCATGGTTTTCGATATTTATGAATTCTAAATTTGTGGCCTTTAAAATCTTCTACTTTATACATCTTTCCCTATTTCAATGATTCACAGTCATTTAAGTTACAGCAGCCTAAGAGAGTAGCTTGAAAATAATAATATACTAAGGGAAGTGCATGCTTCTTCAGAGAGCTCATGTATAAGTCCCTTTACTGTGGGGAAAAAACTCTAAGGAAATTAACTGTATTAGATCCCTAATAATATTATAGCAGTACATTTAGTAAGTGATTTTAGCACCATAATAATCAAGTGATTTAGCATACATGAAAATTAACCTGTATTCCTTTTTAAAGTTAAAAACTTCCTTAACATTTTAAACATGATTAAATTAAAATCAACACAAATAAAAATAAAATAAAACATTTAAAATGCTTTGAGGCTAGGCTTTCTCTGATGTATAAGTATGGCAATTTGAGAAAAGCACCAGAGAATTGTTTATATTTACAAATTGTTTGTAGTTTCTTGTACCAGAAATGTTAATTGAAGGCTTCCGGATGGTGTTTTTGAAATTCCTTAAGTAATTTCTTCTTTTGTTTCAAAGAGATGCTGGGGTTACTATTAATCTCAAGAGCCAGCTGGTGAAGATATTGAATTGTCCTTCCCTTTTGGTTTTCAAACTCTTCGTATGCCAAGGGTTGGCAAAATGTGAAGCCTTAAAAAGCAAACAAACAAAAAATGCACAATTAAAAAGGCAAATTGAAAAAAAAAACAACTAGAATGTACTTATCCAAACTGGCCTTGTGCTAAATTTATTTTTTCCAAAATGTAGTAGATAATGTTATCTATGCTCATATTAATATTTTCTTTGTTCCAGAGTAATAATACTATTTCTTTAAAAAGTTCTCTGTACTTTAGCAAAACATACATGATCTTATTTTACATACATTATTTGATCTCCAAAATAGATCTAGTAAATAGGAGAAGAAACTACTATCCCAGTTTTAAGAGAAATACACAAAGAATTTAAGTGACCTGGCAAATAAAGACATGCTCAAAACATGAACAAAGAATTTCCAAATTCTATAGCATTGCTTTTCACTGCTCTGTGAGCTGTCTTACCACGTGCAGTCAACAGAACTCCTCCCTTAGCCTTCACACACCACCAAAGCAATTCTCAGTGAGAGTTAACATTTGAAATTCTAAAGGCCCTGAATATCAGGTTCTGCCTATCTTCACTATAATGGCCTTTACATAAACACACTTTTTAATGCCCTGGAGCCTCTGAAAATTTAAACACCTCTAACAAACTCTGTATTTAGAATCTATATCCTTCAAATAATAATAGGTTACAATGAGTGCTTACCATGTGTCAAGCTTTTGGTGCTTTTTCTCATTAAATCCTTAGTATCCTAAGGTGTAGGTATAGAGGTATTATTATCAGCCATACCTTACAATAATTACAAGCTTGGACCACATGGCTGGCAAGTGGCTGAGACAGGATCTGAACCCAGGGTTCTATATTTATCTATTTCTCAAAATAGATAAATACTCCTTTTCCAGTATGGTTACACCAAAGTACATCTACCTGGAGAAATAATCCCTCAACTAATGTTACAGACGGCTCTTCCTAGCCCTACCAACCCTGAAGCTCATGTCCAGACAGCTCCTTCATCCTGGTTTCTAGGCTACCTTTTCATTAGCTTCCACTTGCCCTGCCACTTTCCAGCTGCTGCCCTCATTAATTCTTTCTCTCTCTCAATAAAAATTTGGTGATTGCTATATGCAACCACAGGTACTGTTGTAGGTGATGAACAAGCAGGGTTTAGAGTTTTTACCACTTTGCTATTCTGCCCTTAGCTCTGTCTACTTTCTTTAACCTCAGAACATAAAACCTAGATGTGTCACTTTTCTTTGTTCATCAGCCTCCCTTATTGTATTTCTTCTTTCCCATCCTGAGTTCAGCACATATCTGAACATTTGAACCACTGCCTCATCAATGTGTATCCTCCGTTCTTTTGTACTCCTATCCTTCTGCAACACAAGACAAAGCAAAATCCCAGCTTTTAATGCTCTAATCTGCCTTTTCCACTGCAACATTCAAGTAAATACTGTAGTCTACCCTTATTTGCCGGGGATATATCCCAAGACCACCAGTAGATGCCTGAAACCACAGATTGTACCAAACCCTATGACATATTATGTTTTTTTCTATACATACATACCTATGATAAAGTTTAATTTATAAATTAGGTATAGTAAGAGATTAACAATAAGTAATAATAAAATAGATCATAACAATACACTGCAATAATAGTTACGTGAATGTGGCGTCTCTCAAAATATCTTATTGTACTATACTCCCCTATTTTCACAAATGGGTTAAATGACTTGCCCAGACAATTTGGCCCAAGCACCCAAAATTAATATGCATCATGCTTTTTGTGTACCACATGAAAATCTTAAGAAATTTGGATTAAAAATATTTTACAGTTAAAAAAAATTCTAAATTAAGGAATCAGATAAATTCCCACAAGACACTGAGTAAAAAGAATCGTGGAGTCTATCCAACTGGGGGGGTCAGGCTCTTTATAAAATTTGATCCTTCCCCTAGAAAAGAAGGGGGTAAGGAAGAGAGAACAAAAAACCAGAAAAAGAATCTGAGAGAGTCAGGAAAAGAGACAGCAGAGAGCACGGGAGAAGGCAAGTGGGTAATAATTGAAGGAGAGGTGAGAACCAGGAGCAGCAGAGAGAGACTAAGTTTCCACCATTAGTAGAAAGGTAATCAAAGGGCTTCCAAAAAGAACTAGAGAAGAACCTGCCCTGGAGATACTGAAAAACAACCTCACTGTAACCATCTTTTATAATATTATACCTATATTCATCACATACTCATCTTTAGTGCCTTCTAACTCACTTGGCTACAGCAGTCACTTAATGATAAAAAAAAAAAGGAACAAGTTGGAATCAATACCTGATACAGCATCTGGATCTTCTCCATGTAGAAGCTTCTTAAGTTTCTTACTAACCAGGTCCAATAAAGTAACCGGTGTCTACATAAAAACAGATATTTTCAGATATTTAATATGAATTTTTTTCTACCCAGGAATTCAACATAGAAAAAAAAAAATCCTCAATATTTTTGACCAGTGAGTAGGGGAAGAGGATTGCAGATGCAGAGAAAGAGTGGGTGGTAGGAGGCCTCTGAATTATAAGGGGAATGGATTTTTAACATTTTTTTTTTTACACTTAAAATCTTATTTTCTGCTTTCATGTATGTACTATATTTGAAATTAGGTTAACCCATCATTAGTGAAATGTTCTCCTATAACAATAAAAATTATTTTTACTTCCATAATAGCATTTGTCTAAATAAGCTTACATTGGGCTGGGCGTGGTGGCTCACGCCTGTAATCCTAGCACTTTGGGAGGCTGAGGTGAGAGGATCGCTCAAGGTCAAGAGTTCGAGACCAGCCTGAGCAAGAGCAATACCCCGTCTCTACTAAAAAATAGAAAGAAATTAATTGGTCAACTAAAAATATATAGAAAAAAATTAGCCGGGTATGGTGGCGCATGCCTGTAGTCCCAGGTACTCGGGAGGCTGAGGCAGGAGGATCGCCTGAGCCCAAGAGTTTGAGGTTGCTGTGAGCTGGGCTGACACCATGGCACTCTAGCCCGGCAACAGAGTGAGACTCTGTCTCAAAAAAAAAAAAAAAGCTTACATTGTAATTACATGGTCCATATGTAAATAGTAGCTCTAAAATATATTAAAACATTATTTTCTCAAAATAGGCCGGGCGTGGTGGCTCATGCCTGTAATCCTAGCACTCTGGGAGGCCGAGGCGGGTGGATCGCTCAAGGTCAGGAGTTGGAAACCAGCCTGAGCAAGAGCGAGACCCCGTCTCTACTAAAAATAGAAAGACATTAATTGGCAAACTAAAAATATATAGAAAAAATTAGCC
>CAUYPO010038672.1:0-10595 GCA_963574435.1 Cheirogaleus major
GTAGTCCCAGCTACTCGGGAGGCTGAGGCAGAAGGATTGCTCGAGCCCAGGAGTTTGAGGTTGCTGTGAGCGAGGCTGACGCCACGGCACTCACTCTAGCCCGGGCAACAGAGTGAGACTCTGTCTCAAAAAAAAAAATAAATAAAAAAAAGAAGTTTGGATTTTTTCCTAAGTCTTTAAAACAAAGTGAGAACTAAGCGGTTTACCTTCCATCACAGTTGAACAAATAATTCTTTTGTGTGTGATTCTTTCTGTCTCCCTCCTAAGAAAACATAGGGTGGTAATCTCTATGTTTTATCTGGTAAATTTTCCAGATAAAAAATCTTTTATACATGTTTGGATTCTTAATATCCAGCCCTCCCTCCCTTCAAAAAACAATAGTTGAGTAACTTACATCTTGATGATGGTAAGTTTTTCTCAACCAATTTTGGGTACCTATTCTGCCATATATAGTTTTATTTAATTTTCACAGGAACACTTCAAAGCTTATACTCATACTCTAATTTTGTAGATGAGCAAAGAGGCTCAAAGATTAAATGACTTGCTAATAAGTGGCAGAGTTAGAATTTGAAGTGATTTTTTGCCATGCTTTTTTCATTATGTTTTGGGTTTCTCCAAAATACCCAGACCCAGCAGATGAGGACTGTTGCAAAATAAATGAAACTCAACACTAGCTCTGACAGATGTCTTGCCAGTCAGTTTGTCCTTCCTAATCTTTTAGGTATTTGCTTCAGGGGCAGTTATTTTTCCATCTATCCCAAGTTTCTGTCATCGGCAAACTTTTTTTCTTTAATGATTCCAGACTTTTAGCAACCGCCTCCCACATCTAAGTCCTCTCTTGCCAAATTGTGTAATTTTTTTGTTACTGCTGGCTTCATCATGCCCCTTCCCTTTATTGCCTGGTCTAAGAAGTTGATTTGCTGAACCACATATTAGGTCAGCTATTTGTAAATCAAGCTATGGAGAGTACGTGACCAAAATTTTCAAAAGATAAGTGATCATTGTTAAATTTCTCTTGCTTTGCAATATACGTTCTGCATTGTGTATTCGTACAGTTAAAAGTCATCCTAGACTGATAGCATAGCATAAGAGAGCATAGACTCAGATAGCTTAGGTTTAAATCCTAACTTTGAGCAAGATTATCATATGTAGATACATTAGTTTTCTGTCTGTAAAATGGGGATGATAATTTTACCTTCATAGAATTGTAAGGATCAAATGAGTTAATATGCCCAAAGTGCTTATACTGACACAGAACAAGCCACTGTTCACAACTTTTAAAGAAAGAGCTCTTTGGGACTCTAGATTTAAACCTTCTCTCCCCCTATCTAATAGATACAGGGCAGGAACCTGGATGTATACAAAATAATTGTTTTAACTACTTGTGACTGTAAAATTTATTCCTTCTTAATCTGGTTCTTTGAAAAAATAGTAAGTACTTATATGTGAAAATGTATGGACAGATTTCTCAGATGTCTGATTCAGGCTTGACAGTTTTGTACTTGTGTATTCCTGACATATATTAGCTGACTCTAAGCAATGGAGGTTTGGTTTATGCCCCTAGAAAAACACCACTTCTTTTCTCCATTGTATCAAGGGGTCATTCAGGGGTTGGTGTTCTGGAGCTGGAAGCACATGTCTTCTGCCTGGGTCAGAAGCACCACAATAGCACAGGCATTTATTTAGCACTGAACTAGAACCATTCATTTAGTCAAAACAAGCTTTCATATTCATTATCCTGAACAAAAAGCGGACAAAATGGGAACATTTCTAGCTGCCCAGCCCTCTGCTAATTGCTATGTCTGCTATGTAAAATGAAATGACACTTATAGTGACTATTTAAAAATAATTTGGAGCATGAATATTTGAAACTAAGTTCATTTTACAAAGGAAATTTATAACCTTTGCTGTCCATTCTTTTGGCAGTGATTTATAGATCCAGGCCATGTGTAATAGATGAGTAAGATGAAGTCCATGCTCTTAAATAGTTAACAGTAAAAACAGAAACATACCCCATTAATAAAATGTCATATACGACCCCATTAGGGTCCACAACAATGCTGTAATTTTTTAAATGGAGTGGGGGTAGGGGAAGGTAGAGGATATTATTATTCCTATTTTCCAGATAAGAAAATTGAACTCAGAAACAAGTGACTTACCAAGGCCAAACAGCTGGTTAATGACAAGACTAGGGCTGGACCCCAGTTCTTCTGATTCTAATTCTACTTTATTTTGGAAATTCTTCTTAATGCTAAGTGATGACAGGTGGTTACAGTGAAAAATGTCATTTATTTAGCAAATGTCATTCATTTAGCAAACTGCTTAGCAAAAGGCCTTGAGTGTCTTTCATGTGCCAGGCATTGTTCTAGGCACTGTAGATGCAGCTGTGAGTGAGGCAAAGACCCTATCTTCATGGAACTCACATTTTGATGGAGAAGCCAAGAATAACAAAATACAGGATTGTGATTGTCATAAAGAAAAACAAGACAAGCTAAGGAAGTAGAGGGTGATGGCAGAAAGGAGAGGGGAGTGGGTGCTATTTTAGATGAAGTGGTTAGGGAAGGCATCTTGGTAAGGTGGCACTTGGGCAGAGACCTGGGAAACAAAGACATATTAATAACATTCATGCAACTGTTTGGAGGAAGAGCATACCTTGCTGAGCAAAAAGCAGTACAAAGGCCCCAATACAGGAATGAGCTTGGCATTAAAGAACAGTGACAAGGTCAGTCTAACTGATTGGAGTGAGCATGGAGCAACCAGAATCTAATTCACGTTATCTAGCAGAACAACATGGATGCTAGGTAAAAAATACAATTAACATTAGTATTTTTATTAGTCTATAATACAATAACTTTTGACTCAACTTATTTTTTTCTCTGACTTCTGAGCACATGTTAATTTGTAAGGAAGATGGAATACATATGTATACAACTAGTACTATAAAATACTTTCCCACATTTTTTTTGTGACATGAGGTTGTTTTAAAATCCAATTTTCACAGATGAGCTCCCTAAAGCTCAGAATATATATGCTTTGCTCAAGGTACATGAGGCAGGACCAGAACCCAGATCTTCTGGAGTCAAATTCACTACTCCTTTCTCTGTACTGCCCTTATAATTTAGCTGTGATGAACAGAAGATGATCCACTGGACTTTAGAAGGCAGGGGATTCGGGAAAAAGTTGTCCAACAGATCATTCATTCATTAGCAAATACTTATTAGGAGCCCACTTTGTGCAAGGCGCTGAGCTAGGCTAAGGGTATAAGGACGGTCCTGCCTTCGAGGAACTCACAGTGCACGATAGAGGAGACTGGTGGAAAAGTGATTACTGCTCAGTTAGAAATCAATGGCTCGTGTAAAATACACATAAAGTAGTTCACTAATCCACTGGACAAAGCTAGCCTTGCACATACTAATGTAGAGCCTTGCACATACTATGTACTGAACTGTTTGTTATCTTGCTTGTTTTCCTTTAATACTGGGTAAGTACTGGCAGCTTTCTCTGAAACTATCCTGCTTAAAATCACTCAGTGATTAATCATGCCTTTGATAATCCTTAGCTCACAACACCTTTTATGATCTAGCCCTTGCCTACATCTCCACCTTCATCTTCCACCTCACCCCACCCTTCAGTCATACCAAATGATACCACCTCTTCATGCCTTGGTATCTGCTGTTCCTTTGGCTGAAACGTCCTTCTCCCCTGGTCTCCCTCACCAGCTACCGTTCAGTTAAGGATGACCTTTGTGAAATGTTCTCTGACACAGTACCTGTGTTACATAGTGCAGATCACATCGGACTATAATTTCCCGTGTGTGACTGTGCTGTCTAGACTGAGCTCCCTAGGGATAGGGGTTATTTTTTATTCATTGATATTATTTTCCCAGGGCTTTCCCAGATCCAAGCAAAGACAGACAGGAATAACTAATATCATGGAACTGCTGGGTGTGCCACATACTCTCCTAGGTTTGTGGAATTGAATTGTACAGGAGTCTGTCAAGTGGGAGCTAAGGATAGTGGCCTCCTTTGCACAGTGTCACAGTAGGGGCTGTGAAAATGAAAAGAAAGCAGCTTCGCAGTACCTGTCATTTCTAAACGCCATTGGTATCCACCTAATTTTCTAAGCTTGAATCTTATAATCACCTCCTATTCCTTATTCTCTTTCATTTACTGCCCACCCCCATCTAATCAGTCACTAAATCCTGTCAGTTCTACCTTTTAATGTCCCTGGAGCCTGCTGGCATCTTGCCATTGTCATTGCCAGTTCTGCAGTTCACACCTTCATTATCTCTCATCTGGAATCAATAGCTCCTGCCTGGTCTTCTTGCTTTCCATCTCTCTCGTCCTTCATTCCACCTCTCATTTATCCTCCCCACTGCTGCCAGAATGTGATTTCCAAAACAGATCTGATCGTATCACCATCCCGATAAAAGCATCCTAGGGGACTCCGTGACCTGCAAGAAGTCCAGATTCTTTAGCATCCTCCATCTTGCACCGATTTCCCCTACTTAGCTTTACTCTAGACCACTGGATAATGCACAGTTTCCTGAAATTGCCACACTCTCAAGCCTTGGCCCATGCTGTTTCTCTGCCTAGTGCGCTTACTTCTGTCCTGGCCCTCAGATGAATTGCCACTCATTTTTCAAGCCCCAATTCACAAGCCTCTTCCTCTATCAAGAGGTGTGCAAGGTGAGCTTATGGAAAGAGAGGGTTAGCTATTAAGGAAAAAAAAAAAAAGAAAAAGAGAGCCAGAGTTGTAAGATTTGGTAAATAATCTCTATTAATACACTTACTATATTATAGTTATTAATATTTGTGCATTTGTCTTTTTCTCTCAGAGTTGGTGTTTTGTGTTTATATCTTTAGCATACAGCATAAATGCTCAATAAATATTTGCTAAGTAAGTAAAGTGGGAGTGGGGAGGGAACTAATATTGAGCACCTATTGTAAGCCTGTGTGCTTTTCACACATCATCTCATTTAATTTAATCCTCAAAACCATTTTTTGAGATAAGTATTATTTGGTGACAAGAAAACAGTCTCAAAGCGGATAAATATCCATCCCCCCAAGGTTAGGGTCTTATGAAAGATGGAGCTAGAACCTAGGTCTGAACCTAGGTCTGTCTCATTCTAAAACTTCCCCCTCTTGAGTGATTCTTAGACAGGGACAATTTCGCCTCCCTCTCTGGGATATTTGATAATGTCTAGAGACATTTTTGGTTGTCACAACTGGGAAGTGTTACTGGTATCTAGTGGGTACAGTTCAGGTATGCTGCTAAGCAACCTACAATGCACAGAAAAGCCCCACAACAAGGAAATAGCTACCCCAAAATGCCCATAGTGCCGAGTTTGAGTGTCTTAATCTCTTCGGGCTGCTATTACAAAATACCATAGACTGGGTAGTATATAAATAACATAATAATAGAAATTTATTTCTCACAGTGATGGAAGCTGAAAAGTCCAAGATCAAGGTGCCAGCAGATTCTGTGTCTGGTGAGGGCCAACTTCCTGGTTCATAGACAGCCATCTTCCAGTTGTGTCCTCACATGGCAGAAGGGGGGATAAAACTCTCCAGAGTCTCTTTTGTAAGGGCACAAATCCCCTTCATGAGGGCTCCACCCTCACGACCTGATCACTTCCTAAAGTCCTCACCTCCTAATACCATTACCTTGGAGGTTAGGTTTCAACATATGAATTTTTGGAGGACACAAACATTCAGTTTACTTCATTGAGAGACTCTGCTCTATACCATGTTGACTTTAATGGAAAGCAAGTAATCAAAATAAATGCATTCATTTCTCCGTGGAGAATCAGACTGGGCTGAAGAGAAGTTTTGTGGGCTTGAGGTCAGTCATGAGCCACTGGCATTGGTAGAAAAAAAAGACTATTCTATCTAGTCCTGACCGGCCTCCAATTTTATGGTTCTTTCTCTACTGCATCCACCCAGTCTTCTTTCTTTTCTTCTCTTCTTCACCTTTCCTTTTCCTCAGTAGACTCTAATTTAGCTTGGGGAAGGCAACCCCTAAAGCTCCAACGTTTTCAAATCTCTTTTTTAATTAGAAGGTAGAGTCAGTATATAAGAAGCTGCAGGTTTCAAATTGACACCATCTCTAGAATCTGGGAATAAGGCCAAAAATGTCACCTTCTGAAATTGACAGCAAAAAATAGATGAGATTAATCACTGTGATAATCTTCCCAGAAAGTAACTCACCTAAGAAATTGTTGGTAAGTGTGCTGCTGATAAGACTTGGCTGTTTCCTAATCTCAGCCAGGATCCAAGAATGCCTCCCCATAAAGGAAAGCATTTAAAATGTAATGTGTGGGTTAAACTAGTAATCTAGGAAATTATAAAGTGTTTGTCCTGGGGAAGTGTTCTAATGGAGGAAGCTTTTAATGACTCCCAAGTGTAACTGCTTGTAATTGTTGGGGATGCTTTGTGTTTTTGTTTTTCTTTCTCTGAGCATAGCAAATCCTAGGAGAGAGGAACTAGGTTTATTTTACTGATGTCTCTAGCAGCAGAGACATGGATCAGTCATTGCTAGAGAACGGTGAGACTTAGTGGTCAGGTGCATGTAAGGGGATGGCAGATGGTCACAGAAGTCTGATTCCTACCCTGAAATGATTCTTAATCAGAAGCCCCCAAGCCCGGGTTACATGCAAAATGTGTGTGTATGAATGTGTGTATTTTTGAATTTTTTCCCCTGTGGAAAATGTCTGTAGCATTCATCAAAGGATCCCTGACCTCCAAAAAGTAAAGTTCCCCTGCCCTGGTTTTAGGAACACAGCTACTGGGGATAATGAAGTAGAAAGATGATAACCTAAGAAAGGCAAGGAAGGATGGGACCTCTTAGGAAAAAGAGGACTTTTTTTTTTTTAAGTTCAGATTTATTGATTGTGTCTACATAGGCCCTTTATCACAAAAATCAGGAGCCCAGCATGCAGTGGAAAGATGAACTGCGAGCAAACATCAAGGCGGAAGAGAAGTCCAGCCTGCAGGATGCTGGAGAAAAGTACAAAGGGTGATGAGAGGACTTGGAGAGAAGGAAGGAGAGAGAGAATGTGTGTGTGTGTGTGTGTGTGTGTGTGTGTGTGTGTGCATGCATATGAGGTGGTGGGGATGAATACTAAATTGTTCTACATATGCCAACATCAATGCTGAGTGTAGATCCCACAGATGCCCTGGGGTAGCTGACAGTAAGAAAAGAGTTCTGTGAAGCTGAGGCCTAGGAAGCTGACCAGGCAATTAAGAACAGGTCCTTTTAAAGTTCTTCTTGGTTTCAGAAACCAACTTTAACTACAGGACTCATTTAAAGAATATTGGGTAGTTCATGACTTCTAAGAAAAGAGCTGAACAAGGAAGTCTGGGGAGGCAAGAAATTGGACAGTTTGGGGACTTGCAAAGCAGGTGACCAGCTCCAGTGACCTCCAGTCTCTGGATCTCTATATTTAGGTTTTACCCAAGAGAGAAGTTAACTCTTGGGACTGGTCCCAGAGAAGAGGAAGTCATAAGCCAAGGAATCACCTCTGTTGTTGACCACAGTCATTATCATTGTTGGTTTAGAGCAGGTGACCTATCTTGAAAATAGTGGGAGACTAGTACCCAAGTCTTCTGATTGCCAGTTACACACTGCATGCTCTCAAGGCACATTCTTAATTTGTTAACATTTTAAAAACTAATTAACGAGGCTGGGGTAGGAATAGAGTGGAGGACCTTTTAGGCAAAGGAAACAAAAAGTGCAATGGCCTTTAAATAGGATGAACTTGGCCTCCCAGAAATAGGAAAAGGCCCTTGTGGCTAGTGAATAAATTTCAAAGAGTGGGGAGTGATAGAAGGGCATTCAGAGGCTTGATGGCATCACATAGGCCTGTAGACCATGGTGAGAAGTTTGGGGGATTTTTGTTTTCCTATGTGCAATAGAAAGCCACTGGAGAGATTTAAGCTGATATAAATTACACTTGTAAAAACACCCTGGGTCAGGTGTGGTGGCTCACACCTGTAATCCTAGCACTCTGGGAGGCCTAGGTGGGAAGATCACTGAGGTCAGGAGTTCGAGACCAGCCTCAGCAACAGCGAGACCCCATCTCTACTAAAAATAGAAAGAAATTAGCTGGGCAACTTAAAAAAAATTAGAAAAAATTAGCCAGGCATGGTGGCACATGCCTGTAGTCCCAGCTACTTGGAAGGCTGAGGCAGGAGAATTGCTTAAGCCCAGTAGTTTGAGGTTGCTGTGAGCTATGATGATGCCACGGCACTCTAGCCTGGGCAACAGAGTGAGACTCTGTCTCAAACAACAACAACAAAAAACCACTCTGGTTACTCAGTGGAGAATGGGTTCTAGAAAGGTTTGAATCAGAGAGATAGTGGTAGAGGTGGTGAGCAGTAGGTGGATCCAGCATGCCTTTTTGTATTTTGGAGAGAGAACTGACAGGACTTGCTGATAGATTTGGTGTCAGGGAGAAGAAAAGGGAAATCCAAAATGAATGCTAGGCTTTTGGCTTGGGCAACTAGATGGATAGTTATGTCCTTTACTGAACTGTGAAGACAGATGGAAGACGTAGATTTAGGGAGAAAGACACTTTGGAATCGATCGTGTCAAGTTTGAGATGTCAGCTGTCTTACTGAGGAAGTCAGAGGGGCAGTTGGATACCCATTTGGGAGTCACCAGATTATAGATGTCACTTAATGAAAGACAAGGGCCTGGATGAGATTGCTTAGGGGGTGGGATGGTATCTAAGACTGAACTCTGGGCTCTACAGCCAAGGAAGTCTAGCTGGGAAGCAATGGGCAAAGGAGACTTGGGGGTGGTCATTTAGGTTAGAGAAATGCCATATTATTTTTAAAGTGTAGGCTCTCAATTTGCATTAATAGTTCTTCGTAGATAGACATTGGTAATTTCTCTCTATGATACTTAGTTTATTTTGGACATGAGTTCTTGTTTATGAATATATTTCTCAGATTCATCTAGTAAATGTCACACTTTTGCAGTTCCACACTTTTCCTTGCTTAAATCATTGGCAAAATCTTTCTGGTTTTTCTTTCTGTGTGTTTGAGTGGCTGGCAGGAATTCACTGTTAACTGGGCCTGGAAGAAAGGCCAAGTCTGCCAATAAATCTCTCTTTGGGCCTGTAAATATTTGTATAAGGTCCATTAACCATATTAAGTGGTCATGGATAAACCAGGTACTTATAGGCAACTGTAATAAACCACATGCAGAGAATCTACTTTGTAGATTATTTGCAATAAAATTTTAATTTTGCATAGTGTTAAATTAAAGCCTGCCTAAGCTCTCTTGTGGCATTATGCATATTTCTGGGGTGGCTCTCTTTGTCAGCATTTAGCATATGAATTTATTTTAAAAGCAGTCCAAGCAAAGTAGAAAGGTAAGCCTGTTGATTATATATGGTATATATATTTATACACCACACACACACACACAGAGAAAATGAAACCATAAGAATTATATGTAGCTCCTTTTAATATAGCTAAGTATTAATAACTATAACAATTAGTCTACCTGAGGACAATAGCTTTCTTTATTTTTCAAGTAAAAATAAAGTTTTCCCTCTTTTGTTATCAAATAATATGTTAATTATAAAAAACAGAAACAGGCCGGGCGCGGTGGCTCACGCCTGTAATCCTAGCACTCTGGGAGGCCGAGATGGGAGGATCGCTCGAGCTCAGGAGTTCGAAACCAGAGCGAGACCCCATCTCTACTAAAAATAGAAAGAAATTAATCGACCAACTAAAAATATATAGAAAAAAATTAGCCGGGCATGGTGGCGCATGCCTGTAGTCCCAGCTACTCGGGAGGCTGAGGCAGAAGGATCACTCGAGCCCAGGAGTTTGAGGTTGCTGTGAGCTAGGCTGACGCCACGGCACTCTAGCCCAGGAACAGAGTGAGACTCTGTCTAAAAAAAAAAAAAAAAAAAAAAAAAACAGAAACAAACTTTTCAAAAAGTAAATCTGAAACACAGCAATCATAACTCCACAATCCAGAGATAACCTCTGTTAATATCTTAGGGCAGGGGTGGAGAACCTCCAGCCTTAAGGTATTAACAGAGTGGTATATATATACATACATATAAATAAACTATATAAGGTATTAACATGATAACACATGTGGCCTATAGGTCCATAAGTACAGCCTTTTGACTGAATCCTAATTTTATAGAACAACTCCTTTTATTTTTATTAACACATTTTTGTTCATCTTTTATATTCTTATTTTATTTTTAAAATGAACATATTTACCATACCAAAGAATAAAATAAGTTTCAATGAAATAATCTTCCCACATTGACTGGCACAGTTAGAACATTAGTAAGCCATAAGGGCTAAATTGACGGCTGCTACGCTCATGATTTAGTTCTAACTTCCCCACCTGACTGGCGCCACTACCGCATGAGGCCGGTTGGCGAGAGTTTATGGGGGTCAAGTGCGCCAGTCTGTTATCAGCTTTTGACAACGGTACACTGTGTTTCTGCTTGAAGTGGAATTTGTGAATAGTTGCACAGCTTGACAGTATTTTTTAATTCTGTGTGCTTAATAGTTCATCATGTCAAAGAAGACCAAGAGAATGCTGAAGGAAGAAAACAG
>CAUYPO010038673.1:0-32136 GCA_963574435.1 Cheirogaleus major
GGCGCGGTGGCTCACGCCTGTAATCCTAGCTCTCTGGGAGGCCGAGGCGGGCGGATCGCTCGAGCTCAGGAGTTCGAAACCAGCCTGAGCAAGAGCAAGACCCCGTCTCTACTATAAATAAAAAGCAATTAATTGGCCAACTAAAAATATATAGAAAAAATGAGCCGGGCATGGTGGCACATGCCTGTAGTCACAGCTACTTGGGAGGCTGAGGCAGGAGGATTGCTCGAGCCCAGGAGTTTGAGGTTGCTGTGAGCGAGGCTGACGCCACGGCACTCACTCTAGCCCGGGCAACAGAGTGAGACTCTGTCTCAAAAAAAAAAAAAGCAGCAAAGTAGAGAAGAGGTGGTAAGAGAAGCCGAGGCTTGAAGACATCAGTCAGTCCCCTGGGTCTAGCCATGCTTGAACTCCTGGACTTTTCAGTTACAGGAGCAAAGAAATTCCCTTTTCAGCATAAACTAGATTAAATCGCTTTATGTCATTTTCTCTTAAAAGAGCATTTAATAAGAAAAAGTATTAATAATATGGGATACCAACAATTTATCTATGAATATTAATTACTATGCTTCATTCTAAGATACAAATGATTGCAATATGTATCATTTATGTAATAATATTTAAGAGGAACAAAATACTATTGTAATATATTAAATATATGGATAAATTTTTAGATACAGCCTTAGTTTAGAAATATTAAATGCAAAAAATACCTTGGAATGAGGAAATCTGAAAGTTTAAGCACTCTATTTTTTCTTAACTACAGTAGTTGAAGTTATTCTTTTGATTAAATGAGAATTTTGAAGGAAGACTGGGAGAGTGAGGAGAGAAAGCAGAGTAAAAATTTTGGAATAGGGATTCTTTTGGGTGAAATAAGATATCATGGAAGGAGATTGGAGGAAGGACTTAGGAAAATTAGAACGTATCATGGTGGTATTGGGTAATAGTACCAAGGTACATGAGGCAAGCTAGGAGTAAGATGGTAACAGTGTTGTGCACCGTACTGGATACAGAAGATTTAATGGTCAACGTGGCATTTTGGTTCCTGCCTTCACTGGGCTCACAGTCCAGTGGGCCAGGCTAGTGGATTCATCTCTATTCCTGTTAGTCACTTACATCTTCCTAGGTCCCAGCTTCCAGGGATGCTGACTTTCTGCTGCATCTTCTCCTCCCTAGGGAGCCCTATGGATAAGACCAAGTCATCCCATGCTGACTCTCTCTAGAGAAATGTCCTTATCAATATGCTCCAACATCTACTCCCTAGCCTTCTATTTTTTAGCTTTAATCTTTCCAATGGATCTATGAGTCATGCTTTAGGCTTTCTTTATTTCTTTTTTTTTTTTTTATTAATTCTGTATATGTAGGGTGGGGTTTGTCTCACTCACCTTGATATCCTACTGCCAAAATAAATACAGAAAAGAATGTATTCTAGGTTTGTTTAATGAATGCATTACACTTATAATTTATAAGATACATATTTAAAATCTCCTGATATATACTTAAAATATATAATTAAATAAAATCTAAAATGATATTACTTAGTGATGTCCAAGCTATTACCAACTTTTAAATATCATAAGTTTTTTCATGATAAACTCTTCTTAGATTTCAGTTTTCTTATACCAAAGTTTTCTTATACCTATTTATAATGGTCTGCTTTATTTTGTTAGAGATCCCTTATTTTGAAACCACTTTTGTATTTTCTTTCTTTTTTCCTTTTTCTTATCTTAGATATGAGTGCTTCAGAGCTAATTTTGGTGATCTGTTGCAGTACCTTCTCTTTCATTGGTTTTATTTCTAGGTTCCTTCTCTCCATCTCCCACTTTACTGATTATTATTTTTTACTCTCTTTCAGAAAAAATTTTAAAATTTGTTTCTCTATTTTAATTTGCTTTAAAGTCTTTCTTCAAATAGGCTGGTCATATAGGTATAGAGGTTTCTACATATCTGACTGTGCTCTAGAGTTCAACTTGAGGCCGAAAGCCATGGCTCATGCCTGTAATCCTAGCACTCTGGGAGGCTGAGGCTGGAGGATCGCTTGAGCTCAGGACTTAGAGACCAGCCTGAGTAAGAGTGATACCTCGTCTCTACTAAAAATAGAAAAAGTAGCTGGGTGTCATGATGCGCATCTGTAGTCTCAGCTACTCAGGCGGCTGAGGCAGGAGGATCGCTTGCAAGCCCAGGAGTTTGAAGTTGCTGTGAGCTAGGCTGACACCATGGCACTCTAGCCCAGGAAACAGAGTGAGAAAAAAAGAATTCAACTTGAAATTAAAATAATAGACAATGCAATTTTGGAAAAGAATTCAATTCTAATCATTCATCCATCTATCCATTTATACCTACCTTTATTTCCCCAAGGATAGAAAGTGGCTATGAGGAAATACACATAATGATGAAGCACAGTATTTCCTAAACTATATTCTGAGATATTAATAGATATTATGACAAAACTGCTTCATGTTTAAATTCATCGGGAATTGTTGAGGTTTCCTTAAAATTCAGTACAAAGTGACTCTTGAGGATGACATGGGGCCATAGTTATTAGGCAATTATTTCTCAAAAAGATTTTAAAAGGTTTTTTTTTATAAAGCATCTATTAACATATATAAAAACAAGTGTTCCAGCAAATCCAGTTGGATAAATGCTTAATTAGTTAAATATAAATAACATCAGCAGCAGGAAAAACCAAAATAGAGTAAATTATACTGGAAGGAAAAAGAAAACACTGTAAAGTTTTACACGATTAAGCTGTAAAATTGCTTCTGACCTTCTTGGAGGTCAAAGCAAAAGGGAAACATGGCTTATTACCAAACTCTCACTGTAAGCAAAGGGAAAGGAGTACTTCATTTTCTTGGGGGCAGCCACACTGCTTACTGAATTATAACAAATGTGTTTTATGTGATTCATGTGTGGATCACATGAGGCCTTTGGGTGTAACTGTCCTAACGTCAGCCTTTGCCTATGGGACAGGAGAACATGCTGCATGAGTTTTAGCAGAATGGTGGTTCGGCAGTCAGGCAGTTTCTGTCAGTTTTCAGAGGTGAGGTTTAGTGAAATAGCTCAAATGTGGAGCAGCACGTGGGAAAGAGGCAGAATCTGAAGGGCAGAAAGGTATAGAGGAGTTGCTGAACAAGCTCATATAACCACATTTCCCCCATTCCCTACTTAGGGTTCAGTTTGAAGACACAGTCATTTGAGTCAAAACCAAATGTTATCTATCCATCTATCCATCTTCTATCTATTTATGTACTTATTCACTTTTTAAAGGGATCTATTTATTTAAGATATCATTTTAACTTTTTAAAATTAGGGTGTGATTTTTATGTATGCAGGTTTATGTTATAGGTATTTTACCTGTAAAGGAGCCCTGAAATAAAACCGTTGACCTAATTGCTAAGTTGACAGAATTCTTCATTTGTCTAGGACATGGGAATTAGAACATCTTCTCATGGAAAAAGGTAGCTTTTAAAACAAGTCACTTTATGAAAATTGTCAACTTTCCAAAAATACTGGGTTGACCAATCCTAATTTTTCATCAGACATAGAACTTTATCACTAGTGCAGTAGTTTATTGATGATATTATGGAAGGATAATTATATGCTATATTTCTTTCTGTCATGAAAATAAATAATCCCTCATTTATCATTCTTTATGAATTATAATTCAGAGGCTCAAATGAAAACTTTAGAAGTCAGAGAAAATTATTAACAGTAAGAAATGTTAGACTTTGATGGAGCTGAGCCCAGCTACACTATCAACTTTGAATAGTTGTGTGAATAGAGTAATTTACTGAATCTCTCTGAGCATCAGTTTCCTTATCTGTAAAATGGAAAAATATTAGTAAATAGCTTACAAGGCTGTGGTGAGGAATACATAAGACAATACAAGAAAATTCTTGGCACCTAATACATAATAATCAACCAATAATTTTATGTATTATTATGATGATGATCAGGTATTTTATGATGAAACATAGACTCATTGACTACTGTAGCCCTGTTTTCTTGGTGGGGGAGAAGCTTTTATTTGGAAATGCTGGCCATGAGACGCTGAAGGAATCTTCTAAGTTGGGAAAGTAGGGTGGAATGTTATGCAGGGCTTTAGCAAGGGGGCTCACTGGAGTTCAGCTACTTTCAGAAATAGTTGATTAAGGATGATTCTCAGAGAGGGAGGAATTATTCTAGAAGATTAGCAGCCACTGTTGGGGCAATTTTGATTTTTGTCAAGAATGACAGAGAGGAACAGTGAGGAGCTAAGTCATATGTGAGAGATAGTAACAAGGAACAGAGAGGTGGAGTGGGCAGGGGGCCTGTGCAAGGGCTGAGTTGGAATGTTCTCATTCTTTCTGTACCTCTCACACTTACACTGCTGTCTCTTGATATTTTCTCTCCTTAATTATGTTTTGTTTTATTTTTAATTGACATGTAATAATTGTACATATTTAGGAGTACAGAGTGATGTTTCAATACATATATACAATGTGTAATGACCAAATCAGGGTAATTAGGATATCTATCACCTCAAACATTTACCATTTCTCTGTCTTGGGAACATTCAAAATCCTCTCTTCTAGCTATTTGAAAATATACAATAAATTTTCTTTAACTATAGTGACTCTACAGTGCTACAAAACACTAGAACTTATTCTTCTATCTAGCTATATTTTTGTATCTTTTAACCAACCTATCCACATCTTCCCTCATTCCTCCCTTCCTAGCTGCTAGTTACTGCTATTCTACTTTCTCCTTCTATGAGCTCAACATTTTTAGCTCCCACATTTGAGTGAGAACATGTGGTATTTATCTTTCTGTGCCTGACACTTCACTTAACATAATGTCCTCCAGGCTCATTCATGTTGCTTTGTATATGACAGAATTTCATTCTTTTTTATGGCTGAATAGTATTCCATTGTGTATATATATCACATTTCCTTTATCCTTTCTTCCATTGATGGACACAATTTGATTAGCTATCTTGGCAATTGTGAATAATGTTGCAATGAACATGGGAGTGCAGATATCTCTTAGATAAACTGATTTCCTTTCTTTTAGATAAATACACAGTAGTGGAATTGCTGGATGATATTGGGGTTGTAATTTTGGAGGAACCTCCACACTGTTTTTCTTAATGGCTGTACTAATTTATATTCCCATCAACAGTGTATGAGTCCCCTTGTAATTTTGATATTGAATTGTTTGAGTTCTTTGTATATTCTGGATATTAGTCTGTTATTGGATGAATAGTTCGCAAATATTTTCTCTCAGTTTACAGATTGTCTCTTCACTCTGTTGATTGTCTGCTGTAAGGAAAACTTTTAATTTGATGTATTCCCATTTGTCTATTTTTGCTTTTGTTGTCTATGCTTTGAAGTCTTAGCCATAAAACCATTTCCCAGACAAATGTCTTGAAGTGTTTCCTATGGGTTTTTTTCTAGTAATGTTATAGTTTTAGGACTTACATGTAAGTCTTTAATCCATTTTGAATTGATTTATTTGTGTGGTGAGAGATAGGGGCCCAGTTTTATTCTTCTGCATATGAATATTGAGTTTCCCAGCACCGTTTATTGAAGAGACTGCTGTCCTTTCTCCAATATATGTTCTTAGAGCCTTTGTCAAACATCAGTTGGCTGTAAATACATGGATTTATTTCTGGGTTTTCTATTCTATTTCATTGGTCTATGTGTCTGTTTTTATGCCATTCCCAATATGTTTTGATTACTATAGCCTTGTTATATATTTTCAAGTCAGATAGTATGATGCCTCCAGCTTTGTTTATTTTGCTTATGATTGCTTTAGCTATTTTGGCTCATTTGTGGATCCACATGGATTTTAGAATTATTTTTACTATTTCTTTGAAGAATGTAATTGGTATTTTGATAGGTATTGCATTGAATCTGTAGATTGCTTTGGGTTATATGGTCATTTTAATGATATTGATTCATCCAGTCTATGAATATGGGATGTATTCCCATTTTTGTGTGTGTGTCTTCTTCAATTTTTTTCATTATTATTTTGTAGTTTTCATTGTAGACATCTTTCACCTCCTTAGTTAAATATATTTTTGTGTATTTTTTTGTGGCTATAGTAAATAGATTGGTTTCTTGATTTCTTTTTCAGCTAGTTCATTATTGGTGTATAGAAATGCTACTGATTTTTGTATGTTGATATTGTATCCTGCAGCTTTACTGAGTTTATCAGTTCTAAATGTTTTTTGGTGGAGCCTTTGGGTTTTTCTATGTATAAGATCATGTCATCTGCAAAGAGGGACAATTTGAATTTCCTCTTTTCCAATTTGGAAGCATTTTATTTCTTGCTCTTGCCTAATTGCTCTGGATAGGACTTCTAGTACTATGTTGAATGAGAGTGGTGAAAATTGACATGCTTGTCTTGTTCCAGTTCTTAGAGGGAAGGCTTTCAACTCTTTGCTGCTCAGTATAATGTTAATTGTGGGTTTTTCATATATGGCCTTCATTATTTTGAGGCATGTTCCTTCCATATCTAATTTATTGAGAGTTTTAATCATGATGGGATGTTGAATTTTATTACATTCTTTTTCTGCATCTATTGAGATGATTATATGGTTTTTGTCCTTCGTTCTGTTGATGTGATGTATCACATTAATTTTATTTTAATTTTTCTTTTCCCGTGGCGCCTGTCGGGGCCTAGGTTTCACCGCTGCACACGAGGCAGTGGGCGCTGAGCTGAGGCCCCTGCTAGCTCTGGGTGCTGCATCTCACCCCAGGCCACGGCCAAAGCCAGGGATGATTTTCAACCAACGTGGGCCTTCCCCACCCACCACCAGCACGCAGCGGGCCGCCCATGCGGCTAGAACTACCTGGGGCAGCTCTAGAGGATGTATCACATTTATTGATATGTGTACGTTGAATCATTCTTGCACCCCGAGATTAAATCCCACGTGATCATGAGGTATTATCTTTTTTGATGTGCTGTTGAATTCAATTAGCTAGTATTTTGTTGAGGATTTTTGCATTCATGTTCATCAGAGATATTGGGCCTGTAGTTTCATTTATTTGTTGCATCCTTGTCTGGTTTTGATAACAGGGTAATTATTGCCTCATTGAATGAGTTAGGGAGAATTCCTTCCTCTGCAATTTTTTTTGACTAGTTTGAGGAGAATTAGTGTTAGCTCTTCTTTGAAAGTTTGGTAAAATTCAGCAGTGAAGTCATCTTGTCCTGGACTATTCTGTGTTGGATGCTTTGATTTCATGACTTGTTATTGGTCTGTTCAGGTTTTCTACTGTATTTCTTTCTGATTTAGTCTTGGTAGGTTGTATGTGTCCAGGAATTACCCATTTCCTATAGGTTTTCCAGTCTCTGATGATCTTTTGTATTTCTGTGGTATCAGTTGTAATGTCTTCTTTTTTACTTCTGATTTTAATTTGGGTCTTCTTTCTTTTTTGCTTGGTTAGTCTAACAAGTGCTTTACCCATTTTGATTATCTTTTCAAAAAACCACCATTTTGTTTCACTGATTTTTTTTTGTAATTTTTTAAGTTTCTATTTAATTTAGTTCTGCTCTGATTTTGATTATTTATTTTCTTCTACTAATTTTGGGTTTGGTTTGTTCTTGGATATTCCTTGAGGTGCACCTTTAGGTTGTTTATTTGAAAAATTTTTACTTTTTTGATGTAGGCATTTATTGCTATAAACTTTACTCTTAGTACTGCTTTTGCTGTATCACATAACTTTTGGTATGCTGTGTTTTGATTTTCATTTGTTTTAAGATTTTTTAAAAATTTCCTTCTTAACTCCTTCATTGACCTATTTGTTATTCAAGAGTGTGTTTTTTAATTTCCATTTATTTGTACAGTTTCCAAAATCTCTCTTGTTATTGATTTCTAGTTTTATTCTATCATAGTCTGAAAAGATACTTTACACAATTTCATTTTTAAAAAATTTGTTGAGACTTGTTTTGTGGCCTAACATGATTTATTCTGTAGAATGTTCTATGTGTTGATGATTAAAATGTGTATTCTATAGCTGTTGGAAAAAATGATCTGTAAATATCTGTTAAGTTCATTTGGTCTATTGTGCAATTTATGTCTAATATTTCTTTGTTGATTTTCTATCTAAATGATCTGCCCAATGCTGAGAGAGGGATGTTGAAATCTCCAGCTGTTGCTGTTTCGGAGTATATAATTGAGTATTTCATTTTAGCTCTAGCAATATTTACTTTATATATCTGGCTTCTCTAGTGTTGAGTGTAATATATTTATAATTGTTAATATTTGCTTGCTGAATTGATCCTTTTTATCCTAACATAATAACCTTCTTTGTTTCTTTTTATCCTAAAGTATATTTTATCTGATATAAATATAGATACTCCTGCATCACTGTTGGTTTTCATTTGTATGGAATACCTTTTGTTCCATAACTTCCCTTTCAGTCTATGGGTGCCTTTATAGGTGAAGTGGATTTCTTATAGGCAGCATATAGTTGGGTCTTGTTTTTTTATTAGTTCAGCAAGACCATGTCTTTTAATTATGGAATTTAAGCTGTTTGTATTCAAAGTTGTTATCGATAGGTAAGGTCATTTTGATAATTATTTTTTGGTTGTTTTGTATATCTTTTGTTCCTTTCTTCCACTCTTATTGTTTATCTTTCCAGTTTAATGGCTTTCTGTAGTGATACTGTTTGATTCCTTTCTCTTTATTATTTGTGTATCTGCTCTACCAGTGCATTTTCTATTTTAATGTGTTTCTATGATGGTAGTTATTGTCCTTTTGTTTCCTTTTGTGAGACTCCCTTATGCATTTTTTTGTAGGGTGGTCTAATAGTGATGAGTTTCCTCAGTTTTTGCTTGTCTGGAAAAAACTTTATTTTTCCTTCATTTTTGAAGGATAGTTTTTCTGAGTATAATATTCTTGACTGGCAGGTTTTCCCTTTAAACACTTTGAATATATCATCCCATTCTTTCCTGGCATGTGAGGTTACTGCTGAGAAATCTGCTGTTAGTCTGATGGGGGTTTCCTTGTATGAGACTTGATGCTTTTCTCTTGTTGTTTTTAGAATTCTCTCTTTGTCTTTGACTTTTGACAATTTGACTATAATGTGTCTCAGGAAGGACATTTTTGGGTTGAATTTATTTGGGAATCTTCAAACTTCCTGGGTCTGGAGATCCATATCTCTCCCCAGACTTGGGAAACTTTTAGCTATTATTTCATTAACTAGGTTTTTTATGCCATTTCCCATCTCTTCTGAAATTCCCATAATGCAAATATTTGTTTGCTTAATGGTGCCCCATATTTCCTCTAAGCATTCTTCATTCTTTATTATTATTTTTTTTCTTGTCTAAAGTCAGACAAGAAAGAATTTCTGAACTTGAGGACAATTTTATGAATAACCCTGCCTAAAGGTTATGACAAGTTCAGAAATTCTTTCTTTTGCTTGATCTAATGTTTTGTTGAAGTTTTTAATTGTATTTTTTTCCCTCATTGAATTCTTCAATGTCAAGATTTCTGTTTGTTTCTTTTTTAATGATATTTGTCTCTTTGTTGAATTTCTCAGTCTGATCATGAATTGTTTTCCTGATCTTTTTGAATAGTCTTTCAGTGTTCTCTTCTGTCTTGCTGAATTTCCATGAGATCATTACTTTGAATTTCTTTTTAGGCATTTCATAGATTTTATTATTTGTTTTGGATCTTTTTCTGGAAAATTATTGTGTTTCCCGAAGGTATCCTGTTTCCTTACTTTTCCATATTTGTTGTGTTCCTATTTGATATCTGCACACCTCATATAATTGTTGCTTCTTCCAATTTTATGGAATAGCTTTCATAGAGATGGCCTTTTCCTGTAGATGTGTTCTATATTTTTAGTTAGGGAGGATCCTTTGGTTTTGATTCTAGGTGGGTACAGTGGTATAGTTTCTACTTGATTTCTTCAACTGTATTTAACATCAGTGGTGTCTGCAAGTATCTCAATGGACTAGGCTGCAATTGTTTGTGGAAGCTGTGATGAGGCTGTGCTGGGGGCAGGGAGACCAGGTGGGCTGGTCTTTAGCCCCTGTCAGGGGGTGAGCCTGAGTGTGCAGCAGCTCCATTCTGGAGGGGTTGGGGTCACTGGTGGATGCGACAGACCCTGAGTGGACCAGTCCTTGAGCCCATGGGAGGCATGGGGAGGTGCAGGGTGGCTTTGCTTTAGAGGAGGTAGGGTTGCCAGTGGCACCAGTGGGTCTTGGCTGTCAGGTTCTGGGAAGTGCACATATCAGCTCTCTTCTGGGGGGTGCCTTCCCACTGTGCTAGACTACCTGTGCCCCATGGCATAGGGCATTGTGTGGGATTGGGCACCAGGGTCACGTCTGCACTATTGGGTTCAGCTGTTGACATGATGCTTCAGCTCCCTGGGTGGATGTAGTGGGATGTTGGCAAGGCCTATTGGGCTCCAGGACAGTATGCACTCTGGTGATGGCTCTCCTCTCAAGGTGGTGATATCCTGTGAAGACCTGGGTCTCTGGGGGTGGGGCTAACCAGTGTTAATACCCTCCATGGAATAACACAGGCATGTGGACTCTAGACAGTGCCCTGTACTGGTTGAGGGCCTGCAAGGGCTGTGGGGCTCTTATGTAGCTAGAATTGTGGGCATCTGTGGTGGGAATGCAGAGTGCTGAGTATCTCCTGCTTACCTTCTTCCTGTAGTAGGAAGTCTGTCTTGGCTACAAGCTGATCCAGGCCATGTGCTTCTCTTTCTTCTTTATGCTGCCATCCTAAGTCTCTGTGCTGCAGACAATCTTTGTTACTTATTTGCTGAATTCCAGTGTTCTCCCCAGACACTCTATCTAATGCGTGGTTATCTATATGGTTTTGTTTTTTGTTTTATTTTATTATTTTTCTTCTTTTTTCTTTTTTCCTTTTTCTTCTTCTTTTTTTTTCTTTTCATTTACATTGTGGTTTTATGGTTTTGTTTTCTAATCTTTCTTTGTGGAGGATATGAGTGCCACCCATCTTGATGACTGCAGCACTGTTTTTAAGATTGTGCAAACAGCAGACGATTCATTGGTACCCAAGTGAGGCAAGATAAGTTCAACTGTCCTCTTTCATATTTTTTTAAACAGTTGGTTATTGTGAAACTACAGAAAATAAATCTGTATGAAAAGAGCTTATTTTCCTCAGACCTGATAGCCCCAGAGGATATTGGCATTCAACACTAAAATTCCAAAGCTAAGCTGTGCTTCCACTATTTATTTAATGAGGATTTTGGGTTTTTCATAAATTATAGTTTCATTGTTCCTTTATGAAATTCCATTAAGAATGTCATGTTTTTCTAATCTGTTTTTAGAATTCATTATTACTTTAGGATTTGGGAGAGTATTTATTCATTGAATTGAGGGAAAAGTGGCAGTTTTAATGTAGTAGGTAGGACACATTAGAAATAGAGGGAACAATGAGAAAGGAGAAAAATAGTGTTTGTTATGGCTTCAATGCATTTTACTGTGAACATTTATCAAGTACATAGTTGTCACTTAAAATAACCTTACTGTATGTGTTTTCTTACAGATAAGAGAGAATGGTAGAATGAAGGCCTCAAGAAGAGATCAAGTTAAATAATTTATTAGAGCAATGATTTTCATTGCTGATGGCTTATAAATGGAAAAAAGCAATGGCTTCATTTTATAGCAAGAAAAGATTCCAAAACAAAATGTCATGGTCTTGTAATGTTTAAAGATTATTTATCCCGACCATCCAAGACTCTGACCTGCTCCAGGTTAATATTGTGTCTAGAGTTCAGTGAGCATAAATTCTATAGAGCACAATGACTGATAAAAGACACTTCAGTGTATTATATGTGTGATTGTATTTGCACCAATTTCAGCATCATCTATGACAATTGGTATGTTGCAGTCCCAGAAAGACATGCTATGCTACAATTTCTAGTTACTCCAAAGTTTTTTTGAAAAAGTCCCACAAAATGATTAGTAACTCTCATTAATTGATAAATCTACTTACTGATAATTTCTAAATTAAAAGCTCAGTAAAAATAAAAGTGATAAAAAGCCAATTCTATATGAAATCATGGCAGTAATGATACTGCTTATGAGTAAACATTGTACATATGTGTTCACAATAGGGTATTTCATAGCTTTTTATTTGTTCTGCAGAATTTTATTAAAAGTAATAATTAATCAACTCTTTTTTAATGTTAGCATTTCATTAAGAGCAGGAAAGTTTAGAGCTATTATTTCATATAGACCCAGACATATCTCAGGAAAGCCTAATTTACCTGACTTCATTGATCTTTTCCTTTCTTTTAAAATTTTCAAATGGAATCTCAAGTGAATAAATTAGTAAATTTATCATTTTCTCTATAATACTGTCATAAGGACAGTTTGATAAAACAGCTCATTATGGTCAATGATATGAAATATGAGTTCCATCAGCATATTTTCATCAAATACTGCTACAGAAATTAGTTTGCTATTATCAAGAACTGTGGAATGCAAAAATAATATTAAGCATGCTATTATACTGGTTAAAATTTGGGATTGACTGAAGTGAATTAAAACCAAAATCTGGTCGTGACCAAAAAAAAAAAAAGCCCAAACCAAAGTAACCATCCAAAATTAATTGACAAGTGACAATACCAGTCATGTAATCAACATATTTAAGATAAGTTATCATCCCCTTCAAAGGTAGCCTTCAGATCTATCTTTTTTATGCAGCCATGGTCCTGAAATGTCATTTTTAAATCTTCTTTTGGAAAACTCAATCAAAGCCTATACACAATAGGACTGTCTGTTATTTATATAGACATTTATATAGACATTATTTATTATAGACATTGTTTAGGTGAATTAAGCAATTGGCAGTACTTATGGTATCCAGATTTTGAATCTTCATTTTTCTTAGATGGAACATTTAAGATAAAATGGGGAAGTTCTCTCAATTTTGATCAGTATATAATTGGAATATGGTGAATATATATAATCCAGTATGACTAATGATTGCTAATGTTAGCACATTTTATTCCTATCAATATCTATACCAGTTAACTATTGTTACAAAAGTAGCAGATAGCCACAAAACTTTGTGGCATAGAATAATAAGCATTTACTTATCTCATGTGAATGTTGGTAGCTCATGGAAATTGGGTGTTCTTGGCTGGGGCAGCTAGCTGTGTGGGTCAGTTTCATAAATTTCTCGTCATCCTTTTGGAATCAGCAGGACTTTCTAGGCATGTTATTGCAATAGTAGAGACATAAAAGCACAAGTGAAAACATGGGAAGCCTCTTAAGGTCTAAGCTCAGAAATGGTTCACAGTCTTTTTCAAAATATTGGTTAAAGCAATTATATGGCCAAACCCCAAATCAAGGGGTAGGGAAATATACTTCACCCTTTGAATGGGACAAACCACAAAACCACATGGCAAAGAGCATGAATATGGGGAGGAGTGAAGTATTGGTCACCCTTTAAATGGGACAAACCACAAAACTACATGGCAAAGAGCATGAATATGGGGAGGGGTGAAGTATTGGGGCTGGTGATGTGATTTACCATAACATCAATTCTTTTAAGATAATAGTTTATCATTTTTTTTAAAAAAATTACTTTATTTAGGTATGATTGATGCACAAAACGTTGTGCATATTTAAAGTACATAACTTGATGAGTTTGGAGGTAAGTATATACCCATGAAACCGTCATAATTTATGCCATAGATCTTTCCATTACATCCAAAAGTTTCCTCCCTCCTCCTCCTCCTTGTAATGACACTTAACATGATATCTACCCTCTTAACCAGTTTTTAAGTATACAATATGGTATTTTAAACTATTGGCATTATGCTGTATAGTAGATCTCTAGGACTTATTCATCTTGCATAACCAAAACTTTGTACCCTTTAACTAATACCTCTGTTTTTCCCTCACCTCAACCCCTAGCAAACAACCTTCCATGCTTTACTTTTATGAGTTTGACTATTTTATATTCATCATATAAGTGATATAATGTAGTATTTGTCTTTCTGTGCCTTGTTTATTTCACATAGCACAATGCTCTTCCTCCAGGTTTCATGTATGTTTTCACAAATGGCAGGATTTTCTTCTTTTTAAAAGCTGAATACCATTATATATATATACCACATTTTCTTTACCCATCCTTCTGTTAATGGACATTTATGTTGCTTCCGTGTGTTGGCTATTGTGAATATTGCTGCAATAGACAGGGGAGTGCAAACATATCTTTGAGATTCTTATTTCAATCCCTTTGGAAATATATGCAGAAGTGGAGTTGCCAGATCATGTTAGGTCTATTTTTGATTTTTGGAGGAACCTCTATCTGTTTTCCATAGTGGTGTCACCAATACATATTGGTGTCAATATTATGCAATGGTTCCCTTTTCTTCACATGTCAAGATGTCTTAACTTTTTTGTTTTCTATAATAATTATAGCCATCATAACAGGTGTGAGGTGATATCTCATTGTGGTTTTGATTTGCATTCCTCTGATGGTTCGTAATGTTGAGTACTTTTTCATATACCCATCAGCCATTTGCGTATCTTCTTTGGAGAATGTCTATTCAGTTCTTTTGCTCATTTTGTAATTAAGTTAATTAATTTTTTATTTTTGCTATTGACTTGTAAAGTAATAGTTAATTTTAAAATACATTCAATCAAGTCATGTTGAAGACAAAGAAGATAAAGGAGATTTAAAATTTGGTATGGCTGTTTAGTTTTTTTCACATACTTTTGGGGGTTCCAACTAATCCATTGTAATTTAAATTCCTCGTGTATCATAACTATAAATCACTCAGCAGTGAAACTAGAAAATAAACATAACATTTTGTGAAATGTTAGAATATTTAGATAAGATCATAGATAAAAATACATTTATGTTCTTTTGATTATATTAGAAAGAAACAGGCTATTATTTGATTTAATTTTCCAACTTAGCCCCTTTGACCCAGTTCAAATGTACAATGTGACAAATGAATTCTAGAAAATTCTGTTTTGAATTATGTACAGAATAAATCATACATAAAAGTAAAAATGAAAAGTTTTATAGAGATACTTTTTATAGAGATACTTATTTAGTAAACATGAAACCTTAAGTCTCAAACATGTCATATTTGAATATAAAGAAAAGATTGCTCTGTTTAGTCTATGTAAAATCTAAGAAGGTAGTGAGAAAAGAATAGAAGAATGAGTCAAAAGAGGGATAAATAGTAGAGGACTCAAGAGAAGAAGGGGACAGAGGATGGTAAATACAAAGTAAATATCAGAGTAGTCTTTTTTTTTTAATTTCAGCATATTATAGGGGTACAAATATTACGGTTATGTATATTGCCCATGCCCCCCCTCAGAGTAGTCTTGAGAATTACAGAGATTTAGGGATTGTGTGCTAAAGTTTTCTGGTAGCAATGAAAGAGAAGTTAGTGTTAGAAAGTCAGAGGGCAGAAAAGTCAAAATGTAATTTAGATTTTAGTATTTCATACTGGTAATGTATCTTTATGAAAACGCTTCACCCACAGGACAGCTCAGTAGCCTGAAATAGGGGGTATTTTATGAAAAGGTAAGCTAAGCATCCTGGAACGCTGCTAGTTTTAGGTAGGGTTATTATTACGACACATAAGCTTACACAGTTGAACTGTGAAGAGGCTTTTTGTTTGAAGTAAAGTGGCAAAATAGTTCACAACAAAATAGAATGATGTAGTCTATACAATAATGTAAAGTTGAATATATACAAGCAACAGAGTGTTCACAATATTTCAGTCTGTATCTCAGTATATAGTCTATCTCCCTGGAAAAGCAAAAGGCAAAAGTGTAAGAATGTTGTGCTTGCTTTAATAGAGAAAATATAGATGTGAGCATGACTTGAAAAGTAAAAACAAAGGGACATATTGGCAGATAGATAAAATATTGACTGACTTGTATTATATGATTAAAAATATAAGTCTCAGAAAGAGCTGGTATAAAGATTCCTTGTGAAATCCAAGGGCGCTAAAGATTGCCTTAGTGGTTTAGTATAGTGGTTAGTAAGAGCATGGACTTTGAATCTAAACAGAATTGGATTTGAATCCTAGGTCTGCTATTTCTTATCTAACTTCAATAACATCGGGCCAGTCATTCAAACATTTTGTCTTTATTTTAGAGATGAGTTATCTGTCATCTCTTTAGAGATGATAATATCTACTTCATAATCTTGTTGTAAAAATAAAATGAATACCGTATATAATCAAAGCACATATGCTAGTGCCTGGTTATGGAGTAAGATCTCAACGAATGTTAGCTATTATTATTACTATTACCAAACATTCAGCTAATACAAAGAACATAGATTTAAAAATGTGCATTTCTCATTCTTAGAGAAAAGACCCCTGCATATGGCCTATTGTTAATTAAAATGGTAAAAGATTTCTTAGGAATACATGTTCATCAATCTGTTGCATGCTTTATTAAAAGACTAGCTTTCGGTTTCAAAGTCAGATGTCACTTGAGAAAGCTACATATAACTATTGTTATAGAGTCAGCACATAAGGACATAAGGACACCATGAAAAAGTTCTATGGTTTTTTCTGTGTTCCCATTCCTGAAAGCAACTTAGTTCATGAATAGCAATCCAGAGCAAATAAAATGTGGCTAATTTAACATGAATTTACATCTTTATCAAGACTTGTAGGTCTACATAACATTGATTGTACCTGTATGGCCTTATCTCTTTTGGAGACTGGAGAATTTATTTTGCCTGGAGCATTTGAAATCAGGACATATTTAATCATTTATCATTTATAAGCTAATGCCTGGATGGAATAATATATTTTTTAAAAAAGATATTACTGTTTCTATCACTGCTAGAAAAGTCTTATTTTTATTGCTAGATGTAGAATTTAACTTGAAGAGGCACCTAATGAGGTTGGTGGTATTTTGAATGCTGTCCTGATTATATTTTACTGCTTCAGTCTATTCGATAATCCTGTTGTGTTTCAGGATGACATGTAAGTACAAAATAGATAGCGTGAAAATTTTTATCCCTTTTCTGGGTGCTATAGAGATCTTCAGACATCCATAGCATGACAGAGGCAAATTCAAATGTTGTCTGTGCCTAGACTCTCTTAAAAAGCAAAAGGCTGTTGACAGTGTAACTGAGTGTTGTCAGTGGCACCTTCTACAATTTTGTAGATCTCGAAGTAAGATGCTATCATATTCTTCAAGTTTAATTTCTTGACATATTGACATACTTACCTGCTTGAAATCAGTAAATACAATTTCAGAGAGGTTACAAAGGTAGGGAATGAGATTCTCTACTGAATCCAAATCCTCTTGATGCCACCTCTTGCTCCAGCCATTACTGTACTGATCAGTTCTCAACAGGTTTTGGTGAACTTCAGGCAGGTGCAAGAAGACAGTGTCTAACCTCAGGTCAAAGCCCCTGTGCTTCTCATTTCCTGCCCCAGGATGTCCTGGGACACTGTGAGAATCATCTCAGCACGCTCATATGATATGGGGTTAACACCCGTGGGGCCATTTTTTACCAATGTGGGGTGGGTGTTAATGAATCTATACTTCCCTGTTTTGTCCCTTAGGTGGATAGTTCTGAGACATTTTATAAATGTCCTCAGAAGGTCCTAGCAAGATCAAGCACCAGTCATCAATAGCATGGCCAACTAGATAGTGCAGCTCTGTGTTGACCTTTTCTCCTTTCTTGTTCCATTCCCCCTGGGCTCCAACTTATGATCCACGGGATCACTTCCCAGATAAACCAGCCACACCCAAATCTTTGTCTTACGCTCTGCTTTTAGGGCACCTATGCTGAGGAAACCACCAACACTTACGTTGGGACTTATTTTGTAAGGGATGAGATTTATTTCAGTCAGGAGTGTGGTTATGTATAAAACTTGTCCTGTGGGATTTTTGTGAGAGTTAAATAAATTCATTCATGCAAAACACCTAGAAAAGTTTGTGGCATAGGGTAAGCACTTGGTAATGTTAATTGTCATTGTTGATGTTGTACTAATTAGCATCCAAGGATTTTGACTGTATGTGCACAGTGGATCCACACTGGTAGGGTGCTTCTTAAAGATCTTGACAGGAATCATTTGACTTAAAACTTTTTGAAGACAATATATGGTTGACACTTTGGAATGAATTATTATGATGGCTCCAGAGTTAATAAGCAATTATATTTCAGTAGGAATTAATGATACGCTAAGCCTAGAGTATCTTTACAGGTGTTCCTCAAGGTCCTACCCTTCTCTATGTTTCCAGGCCATTTTCTTCTGTTTTAGCCATGTACTGACTTCCTTGATCAGTCCATGTCTAACTGGTTGCTCACACTAGGCCAGGTTTTGGGTAGTCGGTGATGATATGACCATCACTTGGTATACGAATTGCCCAAGTCCAGTCATTAAATGACAAATGTTATCATCTGTGTAATAACCACAGATGCTTATTTACCACTATGTGCTGTGCTGTATTCTAAAGGTTTTACATATATTAACTAATTTAATTCTCCTATAAGCTTATGAACCAGGTGCTATTATTATCCCCATTTTATAGATGAAGAAACTGAGACCCAACAAGTTTACCAACTTGATTAAGATCACTTAGCTGGTAAGTGACAAGGCAGTCTGGCAGCAGTCTGCGACCACAATCACTCCACTCCCTCTTGTTCCATTAGCAAAGCTATTCTTACTTCTTTGTTATTTTACAAATTGATGAAATGTGAGAATTTTGGGAAGTGTTACTGTTTTCCATATGAATAATCTTTGTAGATGCCTGAAATGGAATGCTGCTCTCTTGAGCCACTGTAGCTATGGGAAAAAATCTCAGAACCCACGTCTGGAAAACAAACAAAATTAACTTTTGGGCAAAAGGCTGCTCAGAGAAGTCTTTTCCATAAAAGTTCTCTTCACTTAGGATCTTTTAATCTTTCTCTGAACTCACCTTCTAAAAACACAAGTGTGTGTGCTGTCGCTTGTATACATGCACATATACACCCACACTCATGACTTCATTTTCTTTTAGTGTTTAAAGTTGTGGAGGAGAAGTCTGCAGTCAGCTTTTTTTTCTTTCCTTTGTGGGAAGTCTCTATCTACAAAGAAGTTTGTAGAATTCTTTTTCAAGTTTGAAATGTAATAACTTCACCGGGATATATCTTAAGGTTTTTCAATTTTTATTGGCTTTTTTCCCCTGGAGCATTTTGAGCTTTCTCTAGCCATATATTTATGTCATCAATTTTAGAGAAGTTTTTTAATATAAATATTTATTTTTTCCCTATTCGTTAGACACAATCGCCAATGTGTATATTGAATCTCCAATGTCTATCCTCTGTGTCTATCATCTTGGGTCTAATTGCTGTTGTTTTCTTTTTCTTTTTTTTTTTTTCTGGTTTCTCTATAATCTATCCTCCATGTCATTGATTAAACTTTCTGAAATGCCAAGTCCATTCTTTGCTGCTTGTAGTTTATTTTAAAATTTGGTAACACCATTATTTTATTTTTTCCTTAATTTCTTTCCTTAGCACTAACAGGTGTTTTATCTAATTCTGTTGTGTTTTTTAAAAAAATTTCCTATTTCATAAAATTTGTGTTTTCTTTAATCTGTTTGAAAATGTGAAATAGTTTTACTCTAACAATTCCTTTTGTATCCTGAAATGAACCATTCCAGGTGCTATCTTCACCTACATTTTAAATTCTATATATCTTTTTATACTTTTTTCCCCAGAAATTTTGTGTAAGTCTTAAGCTTTTATTCTTGCTTCAGGTTTGAATGTAGCTCTAATTTAACCTTTTTTTTTAATCTTCCACTTACAAATTAAGTTGAATGGCTAGGAGATGGCAGCATATGTTCTCAGCTTACAAGAATTGCTAGTTGGCGTGCAAAACCGGAGTCTAAGCATTTTGTTTCCTCATAATTTCTCTCTGTAACTTGCAATGGACTGAATGTTTATGTCCCCATAAAATTTGTATGTTGAAATTCTAACACCAAAAGTGATGGTGTTTGAAAGTGGGGTCTTTTGGGATATGATTAGTGCCTTTTTAGGGAGATCTCAGAGAGCTCCTTTACTCCTTCTCCTATATAAGGTCACAGCAAGAAGTTACCATCTGTGAGGAAGTGGGCCTTTGCCAGATGCTGATTCTTCCAGTGCCTTGATCTTGGACTTCCTAGCATCCAGAACTGTGAGAAATAGATTTCTGTTGTTTGTAAGCCACCTGGTTTAAGATATTTTTGTTATTGCAGCTCAAATGGAATAAAGCATAACTCTTTAGCATTGGGTCAAATAATTTTGGTGTGTATATCTTTTGTGATTATATCTTAGAAGGATTGTTTTGAATATAGATGATCTCCCTCCTCTTGGTAAACTGTTTTTTGGTAAAAAGTTGGATTAAAATGATGCCTGGGAAAGGATTTGCTTTTTATTTCCTTGGTTGGATATTTTCCTTCTTAACAATAGGCAACCTATTCTCAGTTGAAAATTGGGAAATCAAGGCCATATCTGTTAGTTTAGGAAGACAAATTTCAAGACTATATATATATATTTATATATCTTTTCTTAGTTTTCTTTCACTACTGATCTATGGAGGGAAAACCAACCTAAGAGGAGGCTTCCTGCATTCTTGTATCCTGCCCATTGGTTGGGTTATAGATTTTTGGAGCTGAGAATATCAGTGGGAACTTTAAGAAGTTTTCCCGCGTCTTTCCTGCAAGGCTGCATGGTGCTCCTAAACTGGGAGATGACGAGTTGGTCCTAGTATATGTACTCAACTTAGTCTAAATGATATGTATATAACTGATAAATGCTCCTTATATAATAGTTTGTGCATAATGTTGGGTCCTTTCTAGTGTCAGTAGAAATTGTTTTATTTAACTTTTTTTTAACTTCAGCTCTTTTATTGGATATTAGGGGATATTTTAAATAAATGTGTTTTCTTCAACATCCTTCTTGTGAAACATCTATGATATCTTTAAAAGAATTTCAATTAAGACTTGCTAAAGTTAAAGAAAAAGGTTAAATTAAACCTTTGTTATCAGGGAAGAAAATGATCTTTTTTAGTAGACTTGCCCACACCATAATTCTCTCATTAGCTGAGGCATTGCTGTTTTGCAGTCTCATCTCTAAATAAATTCATTGTTATTCTTACAAGTATGATTTGTAGTCCCTATCACACTCAAAGTCTTCACAAATTTTTAAAATCACTATAATTAGTTTTCTGCTGCTATAAACCAAATGGTGAGTTCAAATAGGGTAAGCATTTGTCCTGATTTCTCATCTTTTTATTTTCCCTCAATTTACTGTTATATTTAACTAGATAGGAATTATAGGAATTATTTGGATCATAATCCATACTCAACTGTTTTATTTTTTCCATTATTTTGTTCTCATTACTTTTCCTTTCCTTTTTTTTTTTTTTTTTTTTTGAGACAGAGTCTCACTCTGTTGCCTGGGCTAGAGTGCCATGGCGTCAGCCTAGCTCACAGCAACCTCAAACTCCTGGGCTCAAACAATCCTACTGCCTCAGCCTCCTGAGTAGCTGAGACTACAGGCCTGCGCCACCATGCTCGGCTAACTTTATATATATTTTTAGTTGTCCAGCTAATTTCTTTCTATTTTTTTTTTTTTTTTTAGTAGAGATGGGATCTCCCTCTTGCTCAGGCTGGTCTTGAACTCATGAGCTTAAACGATCTGCCTGCCTCGGCTTCCCAGAAGGCTAGGATTACAAGCATGAGCCACCATGCCCAGCCCTCATTACTTTTCTATTTTGATTTTATTCTATTTTTTTGAGCTACTATTTTCATAATTAAGTTTAAGTTATTATTGGCCTAATGATGATATAAAATATTCAGATAATATTTATCATAAATACCAATTTAAAATAACCTTTTCCAAGACAATCACATAAGATATTCTCATTTGTAAAAAGTTGGGGAGTCCTGAATCTTAAATCTATAAGAATTAGAATTAAAAATGGAAAGAATGTCTTGATACAAAATGAACTTTTAGTTGTTACGTCAACATAACAAATTGATATGGACACTTTGTAATTATTTGATTGACTTGATTAAGGCTGATAGCCAAATTGGATAGTTCAAGTTAAAAAAGTCCATGTTGGGACGAATAACATCACAGATGAAATATCATTTGTGGATGATTGAATTCATTTTACATTTGGGGTAAGGCTGCTATTCATGTATTACTTTTTCAGATGCTCTTTTCAGATGAAGGGACAAGGATTAAATCATTTGAAAAAGGCCACATGGTGCTATCATCTGAGCCAGGATAAGCCCTCATCATTGTGTATTGTTTAGCCTAGTTAGCTATTCTCCATTCTCTAAAGTTCACTGCCTGGATATTTCATGAGACAGTAGTTTGATTTTAATGGATCATCCAACAATGGGCTAAAATATCCCACCCAGAAAATTTAGCATTTGTGTGTGTAATCAGCTGTGTGTCAGTACTGTCTTTCCTCTAGAAAATGAGTTATCCTTTCTTTTATTTTAAAGATTCTATTTTCAAAAAGTATGGTAATTAGGTCCATAAGTCCTGCTTCTCTTCCCGTGTTCTCTCCTTCAATGAATGACACTGTATGCTGTACTGTTATCTAGGTGAGAAACACAGAATTCTTTGAGACATCTGTTACCTCTTTATTTGATTTGTATCTTTTAAATACATATACTTTATTATTTTTTAATATTTACTGTCAACACCCTGTGTCATCTCTCACCTGAACAATTGCAATAGCTTCTTAACCTGGTTTCCCTATTTCTCCTCTGGTCTACCTTCAATCTATTTCCCCCATTCTCCTCCTATCTCCTCCATGCTCCATTGCTCCTCCATCAGCAACTACGGTGATCTTTTCAAAGAGTGAAAATGATGAGATCCATCCCATACTTAAATCACATTAATGGGTTTCATTTGTGTTTAGGCAGGCATGGGCTGTCATGATCACCTCTCATCACTCTTTCACTCTGTTTCTCCAGCCATACCAAACTTCTTGAGTGCAGCAAACACACCTGGCCTGCTCCAGGCATAAGGGGTTCCAAATACTATTCCATTTGCCTCAAGTGTCACATCTCTTTATTTGTAGCTAGATGATTACAGAGGTCTTTGAAGAGGAGATGATGTCTGAGCAGGAGTACTAAGATGAGTGATGTAAGATCACCAGGATGTTGTGGTAGTGGAGGTGCCCCATAACCTGGCAAAACTCAGTCTTAAGGGACTTTTTGTGTTGTGCTAAAGAGCTTGGATTTTATACTGAAGATTATGGAATGACCATTTTAGTCATAGGTTATACCATATACAAAAGTTTGAAAGAGTGAATTAGCATGTGTTAAAAATATTTTTTAAAAGGTAAAATTATGACTTTTATACAAATATAAAATGTACACATGTCAAAGATTTTAAATTTATTAATTAATGAGGGAAAAAATAAGGTATCACAACTGGTTCAGAAGAGATTTAAAAAAAAAACACATGCAGATATAAGCAATCATGAGTGGTGAGATGAATTTACAAATAGATGCAAAATTGGTCAATATCCAAAGGACAAAAAATGACTGCATCACCACCAGACATAATTCATTTGCATTAGTATAGAGGGGATACATTTGCATTACAATCAGTTTTTTGTGACTTACCCAATGGAAAAATAATTCGAAAACAATGAAAAGTGAAGATAATCTAGAAGAGCATGCTAGTCAGAACACCTAGTAATCTTCCCCCCTCTCCATCTTAAAGGTTTTCACCATAATTGTTGTGGACCCATTTTAAGTGCAAAGAAGTATAAATAATTTATTTCTGTGAAGTATATCATATGAGGGGAAGAGTGATGGAAAATAAAGTTTGAGATTTTTGGCAGAGCTAGGTCATGAAGGACCTTTCATGTTATGTTAAATTTTTTTTGAGACAGAGTCTCACTCTGTTGCCCAGGCTACAGTGCTGTGGTGTCAGCCTAGCTCATAGCAACCTCAAACTCCTGGGTTCAAGCAATCCTTCTGCCTCAGCCTCCCAAGTAGCTGGGACTACAGGCATGTGCCACCATGCCTGGCTAATTTTTTCTATATATTTTTAGTTGTCCAGCTAATCTCTTTCTATTTTTTTAGTAGAGATGGGGTCTTGCTCTTGCTCAGGCTGGTCTCAAACTCCTGACATCGAGTTCGAGTGATCCTCCCGCCTTGGCCTCCCAGAGTGCTAGGATTGCAGGCATGAGCCACTGTGCCCGGCCTGTTACATTAAATCTTTGATTTCACCTTGAAGGTGATGGAGGAACCATTGCAGAACCTAAGTAGAGGAGATTTCTCACACTTCACTTACATATTATTACAACAGCAATTTATGCTTTGAGAAATACATTTCTACAGAATATTTTAAGCCAATTATGAAGTTTTCTTGGGTGCAGCATTTTTACAAGGTAAAATGGAGATTCGGTGGCCATCTGTAAGCATGCTCAATGTTGGAAGCACATCAGCACCACCCAATCGTAAGAAACCCCTGATCTTAAAAACAAACAAATCTTTACTTTGTATTAGTCATCTGTTACTGTGTAACAAATTACCCCAAAATTTAGTGCATTAAATATTTATTATCTTATTCTTTCTGTGAGTCAGGAATAATTTAGTTTGGCTCTTCTGGCTTCGAGTCTGTCAGGAAGTTGTTATCAAAATGTTGCCTGGGTCTGTAAAGTCTATCTAAAGCTTGACTGGAGCTGAAGGATATGCTTCCAAGGAGCTTTACTTATACGGCTGGCAAACTGATTGCTAGTGGGAGGACTCTTTCTTCCCATATGGGCTTTTCCACAGAGTTGCTTGAGTGTCCTCAGGACATGGCAGCTGAATTCTCCCTGGTGACACAATCTAAGAAAGAGACAGGTGGAAGTCACCTTTTTTTGTGACCTAGACTCGGATGTAACATGGCATCACTTCTACCACATTCTGTTTATTAGAAACAAGTCACAAAGTCTGGCCCACATGCAAGCAGTAGAGTAGTAGACTTCAACTTTTGAAGGGAGGAGTTTCAGTAAAATTACTAACATGTTTTAAATCCACCATGCATATGATTAAGCATAACTCATCCTTACTCATTACTTATATTATCATAGTTGTATCAAAACTGTGCTTATCAACACTTTTTGATTGATTCTTATTTTAGCGAAGAATACAGGTTGCTATTTTAAAATCGCTCCTCACTACATGACTAGTATGGGTTGACACAGTTATGGGTTTAATTTTATTGCTGTGCTCACATAGAGCAATATCCATATTGTGTTTATAAACATCAGTGGACAGGAACAGACCAGTTTTTTTTAACTTATGGAAGTGACAGGTTTATTTGCCCCAAGCTTAAATTTACAGTACACTGGAGGTTTTCAACTGTACTCACCCACCTTTGCATGTTAAACTCACAAAAAAAAGCTATCAAATCCATAGATTTGTCTTTTTTATTTTATACTAAAACTACTGCTGCCATGAAACTTGTGTATATATTCATGTAAGTTAATAAAATGAACATAACTGGATTTAGATATTCAGTCTAAGTGGCCTCCATTTTGCCTAATGGCTTTCATTTTGCTTAAATATGGATGCTTGGGTGTTAACCAGCTACCTGCTGACCCTTGTATACAGAGCTTGTGCATTCTCACTTTTGATGTCTTCATGTTAACTTTACAAGCAAAGTCCTCTTTGGATGGAAGTTGCATCTGTTTAATATGCAGGGTTGTTGCAAAAGTGCAGAAGGGTTACCACCTGCTCGCTCTTGGGAGAATGTAGCTAGCCAGTATTACCAATTGTCTCATCTCCTGTGCAGGGGCCCAATGACAGGTCCTTGAGATCTTGTTGACAGTAGTTTCCTGTTAAGAAACAGCCCCTCTGTACCATATGTTTATTGTTGGCTAAGAACATCCCTCAAGCAGTGAGTTCTAACACTCTAGGGTGCTTCTAATTATCTGAAGGGATATGGGAAATTCTCAATCTACATTCAAAAATAAAAATCTATCTTAATTCATCTTTAGTAAAATTAGTAAAAACCAGTAATTAATTTTCAAGGATGATTAATTTTAGAGGGAGCGATTGTTCAGAAGTTGAAAAAAGTAGCTGGTTAACTCCTAAACTTGAGAATCAGAGCATGAGAGGCCTTGAGAGAGACAACTAGGCTGTTTGAAAGTTTTTAGATTTCAGGCCTTGGTTGTCTTGGTCTATGAATTGTTTTGTGTGGCATTTTCTGGAAGGTGCTAACTTCTCTAAACTGACCAGTAAGCTAGAAATAATTCTACATGACCACATTAAAATTTGAGCAAGGAGCTTTGTTTAATAGCTTTGCTTAGTGTTGGTCTATGCAGGGGTCCTCAAACTTTTTAAACAGGGGGCCAGCTCACTGTCCCTCAGACTGTTGGAGGGCCAGACTATAGTTTAAAAAAAAAAAAAAACTATGAACAAATATCTATGCACATTGCACATATCTTATTTTGAAGTAAAAAAAACAAAACGGGCAAAAACATCAGGCTGGTCGGATAAATGTCCTCGGCGGGCTGCATGTGGCCCGCGGGCCGTAGTTTGAGGACGCCTGGATGGATTAGGTGTAATGTTGATTGATAGGATTGTGCAACACATGGAAATAATATTGAAATGTCCTTGAGTTTCCATGTCTGAAAAATGGGCAATTGCATGTTAGAAATCTAGTTGAACCTCCTGCCTTTGTACTCACAAGCAAGCATATTGTTGAGACATAATATTAAATGTGACTTACAGGCAGTTTTATAAATAGGTAGTGATATAGGGATTTGATCTTAAAAAAGTATTTATTACTGTGTATTTCAAAAGCTTACTTTCCACCTTTATTTATGACCTCATTTAGACATGAATTTAATTAGATATGGACCTGAAAATTGATTTTGCATCTTTTTGTTGTCATTGTTGATGATATTTAGAGAGAAGACAATCCCCAATAATATGCTGAATGGAAATGTATTTATTACTCATATTATTTTCTGTGAGCCTTGTATATTAATGTTGTTAATGTGTCTGATGCTACCTTCTGTTTCTTGAGAGGTCCTGAGAACCTCTACCCTCATATAATAAAACATGTCTTTTTTAATGCTCTCTAAAATCCCACTGAATAACTTTTCCTTTAAGAGTCTTTATTTTGTCGCTGTATCAGGCATTTAGGTATTCAGGTAATGCACTAGAGTTTTTCAGTTTATTTGCTTAATCCAGGATTGCCCAGGGATTTAAGGGAACAGGATTTGAAACAGATCAACTTTCGGTGTTAAAAAAAGAGATTATAAATCAGCATCACACTACTTACGTTTAAATGTAGGATGTTGGGGGATCATAGACCTTTCATACGTCAGAGTTCTAGCTTTTTCCACCATCCATTGAGTGAATTGTTGATGGATACTATCTTGAGTAGAGTGGGAACTGTTTTATTGAGGAGGCAGCTCTGCCTAGAATCTTCACATTTCAGTCTTTGAATGGAATCTCATGGGTGGTGCTATTCCAGGTGGTCATACCATATAGATTAGGCTGTTGTAGGCATAGAGAGAGGATATACAATATTTTGTTTATCCATTCACTAATTGATGGATTTTTTTTCTAGTTTTAAGTTTTTACCTATAATGCTATTATGAAAATTTATATGAAAGTCTTTCTTGCCTTTTATTTTCATTGTGAATTTTTATTGTGGCAAATTTCAAACATATATACATAAAAGTAGATAAAACAGCATAATAAATCTTCATGTGCCCATCATCCAGATTTAACAATTATGACTTTATGGCCAATCTTGTTTCTTTTCTACCCCTCTCACTTTTCTTATATCTAAATTTTTTTGAAGCAAATCTCTGATGTCAATTAATCTACCCATAAACATTTCTGTACATATCTCTAAAAGATAAGCACCCTCCATTTTAAAAACATAATGACAATCCATCAGCATAATGAAAAAATAGCATTGATTCTTTAAAATCTTTTATCTAAATCTAAATCAGATTATCCTCAGTGTTCACATTTCCAATTTTCACATAATATCGTAAATTTTAAAGTTTGTTTGCATTAGTATCCAAGTAAGATTTACATATTCTAATTGGTTAGGATAGTCAACATCTTTTTAAAATCTAAGTTTTCTATCCATCTCTGTTTTTGTCTTTGTCTCTCTTTCTCTCTCTGAATTTATTTATTGAAAAAACTGGATCATTTCTCCTGTGGAGTTTCCTATACTCTGACTTTTCATGGTTGTATTGCTATGGTGCCATTTAACATGTTTCTATGGTCCCCTGTATTTCCTATAAATTGGTAGTCGGGTCTAGAGGTTTGATCAGATTCAAGTTTCATTAAAAAAAAATATTTTATATTGGGCATTGTTTTTCCCTCTGGAGAAGCAGAGTGAATGGTTTTCTCTCGTTTTTGTGATATTAGCCACCTTTAGACCTCATTATTTGTAATGGCTTAATAAAAAAATTATCTTTTAAAATGCTTGAATTTGGAAAAAAATATGTCAATAATTTTAACTTGATTATGGTGACTTTATAACTTAAGGTCAATTGCTTTTTTTAATATAATGAAACATTCAAATTAGGTAAGGCCCAGTGATTCTCAAACTTTGGTGTACATTAGACTCACCTAGGAACTTTTAAAATTCTGATGCCTGGAATGTTTGGAGGTGGGAGCCAGTCATCAGTATTTAAAAAATTTTCCCAATGTGATTCCAATGTGTAGTCAAGGATGAGGATTGTTGCTATAGGTGAAAGGATGGCATTGCTAATAAACTATCTAATGGAGAAAAATAAACTAACAGAAAAAAAAAAAGGAGTAAACTGACAGCACATAGCTGCCCGTTTGTTTGATTAACCACCTGTGGCCTAACTTTTCTCTAAGAGTTTATTTTCACAGCACTTGAAAAGAACTGAGCAGATAGAAGGATAGTAAACCCCTAGTTCCTGCCAGACCACATTCCAAGGAGACTGATAAAGCCAGCCTCACAAAGAGATAAAGGAAAAGAAAAGAAAAGAAAAAAAACAAGTGCTGCTGCTTCACAGATGCCTTTTGCTATCAACTGGCAACAATAACTATTTTTTTTCTCTTTCCCTATATCTCAGTAAAAACCCCAAGCTCCTTACCCTTGAGGCCAGCACTTCTTTTCCTTTTTTCTTGAGGTGCCCTTTCCTCTCTCTTGGGGCAAATAAAAGAAACTTTTTACTTCTTTCTATCGTAATCTTTGTGTAGAGAATTCTTTCACATTCTGCACTACTAGTTCCCACCCCAACAATAGAGTCTGTACTGGTTCTCAACCTTGACTGCACATTGGAATCACCTGGGGGGTGCTTTAAAAACTATTGATATATGGGCTGCCCCTCCCTCAATCAGGATTTAAGTGGTCTGGGTTGTGGCTTAAGCACTGAGATTTGTAAAAATCTTCCCAGGTGTTTCTAGTATGCAACCAAAGTTGAGGCCCACTGGTCTGTATCGTGTACCCTCTAAAGCTACGTAGGGGCTTTGCTGCTCCCCTGACACTTCTTTTGGTCCCCAGACTAATGGCATCAGTATCATCTCAAAATATGTTCTCAAACCCCACCCCAGGCTTTCTAAATGAAAAATTCAGGAGGGTGGGCCCATCAATCTGTGTGTTTCAAACCCTCCAGTAGCTTTGGATGGATATGCAGTACAGTTTGAGAAGTACTGCTCAGGAAGTTTTGGTGATCATTTCTCAGTTATTGGTGGTGGACTTGGACCCTCTCACTGCTGAAATCTGAAGGAGGCTCCATGGATTTGGCCATTCTAGCATCTGAACCCCAGGTGAGAGATACTGAAAAAATATTTTAACATTTTTTGACAGATTTGATTGCTCCTTTGCCCAAGTAGCATTATTAATGGCTTGGGGCTCTGAGAATGGCTGCACCATTCACATAGTTATTTCAACAAACTGTGGAAAATGCGAACAATAGTATTTTTTAAATGCACCAAATTACATTGCATTGCTATTAATGTGGCCTAGTTCTTTGGTATTCTGTTTTAGAATCTGCAGGTCTTCCTTTGTTGGACTTGCTTTGATTTAAAAAGAAAAAGTGAAAGCTCATCTTGAAAGAAATCCACATTTATAATAGAAAGTCCAGAGATTTCAAGTGATTCTTCAGTCACAGTGGCCTCTATTTTAACATTGCTCCAATTGTAGATTTTATTGTGACAAGACTACATAAAATGTTTAAAAAGGCAATTTGTCTCAACCACATTTTATCCTGATTTAGAAAGACCTAAACATGTGCATCTTAGAAAATCACACTATATAATAGTGTTTTACTCTTGTGTGGGCAGGATGGGACATGAATCTAGTCATTTAAGATCTATGGTGCAGTGCTGGTGGTGGAAACAAATAACTTTAAAATGAAGCTTTGTTGAAAGCAGGCATACAAAGTAAAATTGACTAAAAACTCAATAAACAAAATCTAACTGAAGATAAAAAATTTGAGTAACACTTCACCTCTTTCTCTCCACCCAAATATTTTAATATTTCAAATATATAAGTAATAGGATGAAGCAGTAAAATATATATATATATATATTTTACTAAGAGACACTGTCTCTGTCTCCTGGGCTACAATGTGGAGTGCAGTGTCGTGATCATAGTTCACTGTAACCTTGAACTCCTGGGTTCAAGCTATCCTCCTGCTTCAGCCTCCTGAGTTACTAGGACTACAAGTGTGTGCTACCACTCTGTGCTAATTTTCTTATATTGTGTAGAGACGAGGTCTTGCTATGTTGCCCAGGTTGGTCTCAAACTCCTGGCCTTAAGTGATCTTCATACCTCAGCCTCCCAAAGGGCTGAGATTACAGGTGTAAGCCACTGTGCCCAGCCTAAACATTTCTTAAATGTAGCCCTAGCCACCTTGCTAAGTATGTATGCCCACCTATATATTTCAATTTGCAGTTTTAATAGCCCTAACATAATCTCATGTCTTTTTTTGGATCTCATGTCAATTCAATCTGCTTGTTTATGGATCAATAACAATAATTTGGGAATAAAGGATTTAAATAAGAGACTTCAGAAAATGAGCTGATGATTATAAGGAGATTAAGATTTTTGAACTGTTATAATGAAACATTTTTTAAAAAGATCCTGAGAAGTTAGTGTATGAAATTTAAATCCCCATGTTTCAAATAGTTTAATCTGATTATTACCTTTAGGTAAATAGGAGAAAATAACTAACAATTCGATTACTTTGTCAGGATAATTCGTGGTTTTAGATAGAAGCCGAGATTAAGAAATACGGTTGAATATTTTAAAAAAATTTTGACTGGTGGTAGAATTGAATTTAGGGATGATGCCTATGAGTCAGAATCTTTGTTGGTGAAAATTTCTGTTCTATTTATTTCTTATACTGTAATGAAGTTTTCCAAACCAAATTGTGGGCTGTAATTTCCATAGGAATAATAAGCACTTTGTAGCAACTTCGGAATACCTTCTCTGTAAGTGAGGCTCTAAGATTTGTTATGCCAGCTGCAACTTTTGGAGGGCCTATGGGAAAATTCTCTAGGATAGCTCAGGGCTCTGGCATAGTGATGGGAATGTGGCTGCGTAAACAGCAGGTACAGGATTAGCTAACCCTCCTGGGATGTGTAGAATTAAGCAGCCAAGTTTGGTAAACATGGAAACCAGTTTAAAAAGAACCAAAGGGATGTGAATTCTGTTGTGGGAGCTAAAATAAGGTCTACTTATAGTCTTTGTATTGGACGATTCAGAGTTTTGCTTAAATCTAACTTTAGACTTACTTTTGCTTATTTACTTACATGCTGACTGTGGCTAAAGAATTTGTATTTTCTTTTTCTTTTATTTTTTTTCATTTTTTAATGTTATATACATGTCTATTTGTTTCCATTCAAACCCAATGTTGTTTTTTGTTTTATTTCAGCATATTATGGGGGTACAAATATTACGGTTACTTGTATTGCCCATGTCCCACCTCCCCCCTCGAGGCAGAGCTTCAAGTGTGACCATGCCCCAAACGTTGCACATCTCACTCATTATGTTTGTATATACCCATCCCCTCCTCCGCCCTCTCACCCGCCCGACACCCGACACCTGACACCCGACACCCGACAAATGTTATTACTATATGTCCACTTAGGTGTTGATCCGTTAATACCAATTTGCTGGTGAGTACATGTGGTGCTTGTTTTTCCATTCTTGAGATACTTCACTTAGTA
>CAUYPO010038674.1:0-13677 GCA_963574435.1 Cheirogaleus major
TGCCTGAGCTCCGTGCCCTCACCATCCATGAAAACGGTCCCCTGGTGCCAAAAAGTTTGGGGACCACTGATCTAGAGTTTGCCCTCATGGTGTCTGACATCAGAATAAAAAGCGATTGACACAATCAAGACACACAGAGGGCAACAGGCTTACTTTTGAAGCACAAATAAGGCAGGAGAAAGAAGATGATGCTTGGCTGGCATTGTGCCTCACAGGCTACACACCTACTACAATTATAGCAACAAGGGCAACAAAATAAAACCTTCAAAACTCTGTGTATATTCCACCTTTCATCAGAAAGCCACCAAGGTCTTTTCAAACAATAACTCATTATTCTTTACAATACCCCCGTGAAGGAGTCGGGGATGTATATGTTATTAGCACTTTGCATTTCCATTGTATTTGCCCTCTAAGGAGCTAGAAGTAGGGGTGGGTTCAGACTGTAAAACAGAAACTGCTTCAAATTGATAGATGCTTTTTAGAGGAGGATTTTGTCATTCTGTGAATGTGCTCTTTCAGCAGGGGGAAAATGGATTTTGTGGAAGGGAAAGAAGAAAAAAGGAAATGAGTAGGTGTCTGCCTTGATGATCCTTTGATTTTTTTTTTACCCAATTGTTCTGAGTTCAGCCACAGAACACTTGGCTACCTTAAAGGTAATCTCAGCTCAGAAATTAAAAAAATATCTTAAAAAAGATAGAAATCTGACTTTTAGGGCCTTTTATCACATGACTAGCCCCTTGTCCCTTTGTATTTCTCTAGTTTCTGGTAGCAAGTAGCCTATCATGGTTCAAGAACCTCCTGCATTGGCCATCTCACTCCGGATGAGCAGGCTCCCAGGTAGACTCTCTCAGCTGGTAAATCTAAGTGAAGGACCTGAGTTTGTTATAACCACTGTAGACTTCTGCTTTCCATCAAATGGAAACCACCTTTCTTAAGGAATTTTTCATCACTAGAGGCTGAATTAAATAATCCTTTCCAATATGCAACTTCTCCAGGGAGTTTCTTAGGTATTTCTTGTGATCTCAGCTTCTTAACAAAAGACAGAATCGTTCAGAACGATGCAGGTGTACCCCTCGATTTGTTTAAATGATTGCATTAAATAATCAGTAAGAACTTTTTAAATTGTATGATTTGAGTATATAAGATATATAAAATGATGGCCACAAAGCAGAATTATCATATGTACAGAAATCAGTGAATATAATCAATAATTGATGATCTAAGCTAATCTCATAGACTAATAGGAGAAAGAGTTCTTAGAATGTGCTAGCAAATTCACATGCATCATGGGAGAGTTCTTTCTTTTTGTGTTGCTGTTTCTGACTTGAGAAGTAGGGTCATTCTCTCATATTCTACAGATTTATGATTTCTTTTTTATTATGTATCATGAAAATTTTAAAACATGAAGAACTGTGTTCTATTACCCAGATTTATCAAAAGTAAAATTGTTTTGAGGACTATAATGTTGCAAATTCAGTTGCAATGACCTTTACCACTCCTTAACCTATTTTGCTCGTTCCTTCCCCTGAGGTAACCACTATTTTTTATCTGGTGAGTATCTTCACATTTGTGCTTTTATTACTTGTGCATGCATCTATCTATATGCATCGCTTAGGATTGTTTTGTATTTAAAAATTCTAAACACAGGCATTATACCATGCAAATGATTATATGTCTTGATATTTTTAGCCAATATCTTTTTAAGATAATTTTGATAATGCAGATATTACTCATTGTGCTTATTTATAAAAGTTTTAATCAGGCAATATTTTGTAAACATTGTAAATATGTACAAAATGTACAAATGTAAATATGTATAAAAATAATAAACTATATAAATACATCCCAGAACAAACAACCTGGTATTAACACATGGAAATCTCTTTTGCTGTATTTGTTTCATTTTTCTCTCCCTCTCACTTTCTCTTTCTTTAATACAAGGCAATATGACTGACAGAACTAAATTCTCACCTTTGCATTTCTTTCCTTTTTTTCTCTTCCTAGATATAACCATTATCCTGAAGTTAGCATGTGTCATTTCCATGTATGTTTTTATAATTTTATTGTTAATCTAATACTCTACAAACCATAATATAATTTCTGAATATTTACAAGATATAATAACAATGAGTATCTTCTTTTCAACAAACCATTATTAAAAATATCAAACATAGAGCAAGGTTGAAAGAATTTTTCAGTGAACCCCTATATACCTACCACTTAGATTTATCAATATTTTACTGTTCTTGCTTTATTATATCTCTCCCTCTGTCCATCTCTCTATCCATCCATTAATCCCTATTAATTTTTCGGATGCATCTTAGAGTAAACTGCAGAAATCATTTACATGTTCTTTTGCAATTACATTTTTGCTCAACATTATATTCAGTTGATTCATTTTAACTGTTGGAAAATATTCCATTGAAAGGGTAAAAAATAGTTTGTCCATTTCTCCTAGTGACAGGCAACTAGATGGATTACAGTTTTTCACTATTATTAACAATAATAAATTAAACCTAATTTCACATCTCTTTGTGTAACTATACACGTTTCCCTATCGTGTAGGTCTAGAAATGGAATGGCAGGTCATAGAGCATGTGTAATTTTACTTTTCCTATATATTACTAAATTGCTTTCCAAGATAGCTTTACCAATTTGCACTTACATGTCACTATAAGAATTCCCATATACCCATATCCATCCAAACACTTGAAATTGCCAGGTTTTTAAATTTGATCACTGTAATGGCTGCCAAATAATATCACATTGTTTTAATTGACATTTTCCTTATTAAGTAGTGAGATTCAACATGTTTTCATGCTAGACTTTGTTTTTGCTCTCTGCAGAACTATCTATTCAGATCCTTTCTCATTTTTCTATTGGACAATTTTTCTTTTTTTTTTTTTGATTGATTTGCAGGCATAAATTATATATCATGCATAGTAAGCTATTGTCATATATAGTCACTGTCAATATTTTTCCTAATATGTGGCTTTTCTTTTTCTTTGGTTTTAAATGCCTCTTTTCATATAAAGGTTTAATTTTATGCCTTTATAGTTGTGTTTTGTGTATCTTGTTAAAGAAGTTTTTAAAATTTTTAATATAATAAAAATAATTTTTAAAATTCTTCTAAAAGTGTCTAAGTTCGGCTTTTAGCACATAGGCCTTTATAGCATATGAATGAAATTGATTTCTGTCTATTTTGTAACTTAGGGATCTATATTATTTTTCCCCTGTGAATAGCTATTTTTGTTTTTTAATACCTCTTTTTTCACATGTCAAGGTTTCACATACAAGTGGGTCTAATTTGGTTTTTCCATTCTGCCCCTTCCTTGTAATATGTCTACCCTGTTTGAGCATTATGGTGTTTTAATATACCTTGGTAAATAATAGGACAAGTCCTTATTCAATCTCCTCCTTTCCTTTTCTTCTAGAGTATTCCTTACCCTTCCAAATGGATCATGGGTTGAGAACTTCAAAACTCTCTGTTACAATTTTATTTGTAATTGTATTAAATTTATATGAAATTTTAATTAATATCAACATATTTTCATGTAATTATATAGGTTTCTAGTTACATAAATCTTATTCTATATTCCTCAAAATTTTTTGCATCTTTTCCTAAATTTTTATGTCATATATGCTACATTTTATTAGACTTATTCATAAGTATTTTTTCACTTTCATTGTCATTTTTAATGATATTATTTGTCATTCCTTTTCAAATTCATTATTACTGATGTGTAAAATTGTAGAGAAATGGTATATTTTTGAAGACAAAACTTTTATACAGCAATGGATCACCCTCATTCATTCTAACAGACTGTAGACTTTCTTATTCTTCACAACTCATAAAGCTTTATCATTAAGTTTCAAGTCATCTGTTTGATGTGTCAATTCATTAGATATTCTTCATCAAATTAAGGATATGCTTATCCATTCTTATGTTGCTATAACTTTTTGTTTATCATCCATAAATTTTTTATTTTATTCAATTATTTTTCTGCATCTACTGAGATGTTCATAATATCATTGCCCTTTAATACATTGTTGAAGAATAGCATATTTACTTCTGTCAAACTGCCCTTGCTTTGCTGGTATAAAGTCCAGGGGTTTCTCTTTGTTTGTTTTACAGTGTTTTATTTTATCATGCTCAATATAGTTTCTAATTTTTTATTGCTTTTTTAAAAATTCTTAAATTTGTGTTCATGGTAACATTAGTCAATCATCATATTTTCTTGCATTTTTCTCACTCATTTTTATAAAGGTTATCTTAGCCTTATAAAAAAAGACAGCAAATTTTTCCAGCATTCTCTAAGACAGGAATTACGTGTGCCTCTAAATCAGTCTGAGGAGGATATGTATAAAATTGGGCACAGAAAAGAGAAAGAGGGAATTATTAATTGTTATTTCAGTGATCTGTAATACATAATTTTTGCTTAGTCTTTCTTTTTGAATCTATTTTTGCAGTTTACATGTTTCTCTCAGATTGTCCATTTAATTTTTCCCCAAATTTATTGGATTTAAAGTTGTTAACAGTATTAAACTATAATTTTTTAAAAATTAATATTCTATTTGCTGTTATGTTATTTTTGCTCATAATATTGTTTAGTTGAGCTATTTTGTATTTCTTGAGCAGTGTTGCCAGAGTTTTAAAATCCTTTTTGCTAATTTTTTCCAAGTAACAACTTTTAATTTTAATCTTTATTATTGTTGGTTTGTTTTTGCTTTCTTTGTCATTAATATATGCTTTAATTGTTATTATTTTCTCCCTTTTACTGTTTGTATTAATTCTATTATTTTCTGGCTTTATCAGTGGAAAATTTGATCCTAAGTTATCAATCTTTATTTATTTTTAAATAGTTTATATATACATAAACTATATATTATATTTTTGTTTATATTTTAATTTAAACACCATTTTAGTTCATTAAATTTATGTTTAGTGATTTGCTAGCTATTTACTTTTAAATATTATTTTATTTCTATTTCTTTCACTCAGGAGTTATATAGGTATATGTACTTAAAATACTATAAAATCTATTATCCAATTTTATTCTATTGAAATATAAAGTTATTAAAGTGCTAGCTATCAGAAAATATGGCAGATATGACATTGATTCTTTAAAATGTGTGGAAATGTTTTTTGATTTTTAGAACATAGATTTTATTTTTAAAAATAGTCCATGTATATTTGAAAAATCCTGGGTTTTTTGAGCATAGAGTTTTATAAACAGTTATAAAAAAAAGGTAGACATAGACATAGAGGCAGATAGATATATTCAAAGTTATTAATATGTTTATTCTAATCATTTAGATGTTGACTTTTTTGTCTCCTTGATGTTTCAGTGTTTAATACACATGTATTAAAGTCTTTGGTCTGGGTTAACTTTTTATTTTTCTAATTATTTAATTTTTTGTTCATATATTTTGGCACAATGAATATACATGCTTATGATCATTACGTATTGTTAGAATTGTTCTTTTTATCACTGTATCACTTCTCTCTTCTCATTTGATACTCTTTGCTATTTGACATATGTTGTATGACATATTATTATTGCTTTATTATAATAAAGCATTCCTTTGGTTATTATGTGCCTTTTCTATTGTCTCTCCTTTCTCTTTCTCTTAGTTTTTAATTATTCTGTGTCATTTTATTTTAATGTATCTCTTAAAGCAGCATGATGGATTAAGAAATCTCTATTATATTTTCTGATATTAATAAGAAAGTTTAATCTCTTTATATTCATTGGAGTTATTGATATAGTTTGTATATTTCTACCATACTTAATGTTTTCTGTTTATAGTATTTTTCTTTATTATCTTTGTATTTTCCTCCCAATTTTTGTTTGGCTACCAGAATTAGTTAAATAATTGACCAATATATCTTATCTACATTAATATTTACCATTTTTCTTTGATCTTATTTTATCCCCTGCTAAAAGTTCATTCTTTACTTGGGCTTTCCTTAAAGACCTATGGGTAGTTAACTCAGCATTTGCATAAGAGAAAACATAGTTGTCCTGCTCACTCTTTAATAATACTGAGTATAAAACTGTAGACTGATGCCTTTTTTTCACCCACTAAGTCAACATTATCATTCATATTTTTTTGTGGCACCTCCCATGGGTGATGAAAAGTCTGTTCTCAGTCCATTACTGTCCCTCTGTTTGTATATCTTCTTTTCTTTTGCTGGTCTTTTTAAACTTTGATATCCATCACTTTTCCTATTATCTGTCTAGGGGTAGATTTTCCTTTTTTGTATATCCCATTTATTATTTTACATAAGCTTTCAATTTTTAGACTTGAGCTTGAATTTCATCAATTTGAAAAAATTCAGCTACTATGCTTTGAATGTTGCTTTTTCTCATTCTATATAATCATATCTTTGAGAACCACCATTATAAGTAACCATGTGCCAAGGCCACCCACTACAATAAACACATGGCCATGATTGAGTATTAGAGGGAGAGAGGATGAGATAAGCATGTACTCACCTTGCCATCTGGACCAGAGTCTATGTTTTTCTCTGTAGTATTGTTTATTGTTTCTCTTGTTGACTGGTTAGGACAACAAGGTTTATATAGAATGTGACCTCCATTCTTTGTTTCACTTGATTCTAATTGTTGTATCCAGGACCCAGTGCTTGAAAGAACACAGATGGTGGTTTTGATTCTGATTCTTCTTTTTGCTACAATGAAATACTGCAATCTGCAACAAGATGCTGCAACAAAGTGCCCTGATAAGTATAGTACAATGAATTAATCTGTCTGGGTTTGTCTCCATTTCCACATCTGTAATATAGGCATTTCATTATTACTTAACTAATAGGACTGCTTTATGATATTAGACAGGTTGATATTTTTAATATGTATAAAAGAATGTTTCCTAGACCTGTCCTCCCTTCCCCACACACCTCCATCCACTCACTTTCCAAATATTACAAACATCATTCCCTAAATATCTCAAATCACTCCCTGCTACCTACCCTACCCCACCCTTAGCTCAGGCTTTGGGTATTGTTCACCTGGATGACTATAATAATTTCCTAAATGGCTTGCATATCTCCAGCTTGACTTTACTAGAATTCATCCTCCACAATGCCACCAAAATTTCTTTCTGAACTACAAATCTGTTCACATTACTACTATTCAAAATCTTTTAGTGGCTCCTGATTACTGTCATATACCTTAGCATGACCTACTTCAGCTTCTGGATTCAATTTGTTTCTTCAGGCTCCTCTCAATCCATGATTTTGTACTTGCCTGTCTTTTTTGGCTCTCTTTATCTGTATTCACTTCCCTAATTGCATTTTCTACCTCCTCTGTGTTTGTATTTGTATTGTTGCCATTTAAAACATCCTGCCCAACCCTGTCCACTTGGCTGGTCATCACTCATTTCCCAAAGGTCAGTACTAGCTTCTCTTCTTCTTGACAGTGTTTCTAATCCCAATGCCCAGACTAAGTGCCAGGATCCTTGTTCATGTTTTATAAATATGGATACTACAGCACTTACTCCTCTTTGTTGCAATTGCTCATTCTGTTGTCTCTTTCATTGATTTCAAAGTGAACTTCTTGAGAGTAGGAACCAAGTGCTGTTAATCCCTGTATCCAAAAAATAATCATCCGGTACATAGTGTGAATGCTTAACAAATATTTGCTAAATTCATGAATAAGTGATTCACTTACTGAATTTCAATAAATGATTCACATTGAGGCTTGTGGAATAAAGATGGCTGTGGTTAATGAATTGGAATCCCATAAGACTTATTTTTTAATATTATCATATAATTAAAAAGGTAAGAAGTGACCACTAGCTAGGTGGTCACAGCAATTTGCTGGTAGGCAGGGGCCATACAAAGAATGTAAGATGATTTTGGTTCTCATGATGCTCACAGAGACACTAAAAGGAATGGTTAAATTTTCTTATAGTAAAACACAGCGTGTTACTTTCAGCCTTAAAATCAACGATTTTGTGTAATTTTGATTCTGTTAGAGTCCTGGTCCTTTTTAGTCCAGCTACTTCCTTAAAGTAAATGTGCAATAAAGATGTCCGCCACCCCCACCTGTGCCCACCCACCCACCTCTGTCACCTGTACCGTCATGCCCTCTAATACAGTACGGCCACCCTTGGCCCTTTGGCTCACGTGTTCTATTCCTATTAATTTCAGAAAACGGCAACTGCCAAAGCAATAAGAGTGAATTTAATTTAAAAAGTGCAATCATGTTCTGCCTTGTACTGAACTGGACCTGGAATTATTTGTGACTGTGATTTAGCATTATTTCTAGGGGGAGAGTCTCCCTGTTTAATACTAATAGTCTTCCCAGGAAGTTTCATTAGAGTGAACTGCAATTTTATTGCACAGGATTTAACAAACTCCAATGTAAAGTCTCAATGCCACTTTCGTCCAGCCTCACAATCTCAGATGAAATTCTAACAATGTCAGCCCAAGACTCAGCCCTCACCCAGGTTTCCTTGCTGAATCTCGTACACTAGAGACCTCACGCCTCTTCCTTTCTCATGAGCACCTTTCTCCTGAAATTTCTCTGCTCAACACTCCTGACAACAACCTGTCTGCAGATGCACCAACAGCTGCTCCTGCTGAAAAATGGGCTTGTCTCTCTCACGGGGGCTATGATTTCTGGCATATGCATGCCTCCTACTGTCTCTTTGGTTTTAAAGCAATTTTCAGCACACCTGCTTGCTTGAACTTTACTGACAAGCCCTCTTAAGAGTTCGCTGAAGAAAAAAATATCCGTTTCCTAAGGTACTTCCCTATAATTCTAAATTTCACTTTAATTCTCCCAGTAAAGTGTTTACCCCTGTGGATGGAGAGACAATCTGTGTTGAGACAGTTCTGCTGCCTCAGGCAGGATCTCATCAACTCTCACATAACAGCAGATAGAGAAAGGGATGATCCATTAAGCAATAAGGCCAACTTGTTCCCACCACCAAAATTGTTCCTTGGAGTGCATTTGCTACTACCATGTCCAGTCTGGGTTTAACTGTCACCCAAGAGACTGTATCTCACTCAAAAAATTCTCCAGTTGGATGGTTCTGCCCTTTCACTTTTGACTCTACCAGCTGACTTGAGTCAGTCTCTTAGAAATACTACTCAGTTCAATTTTATTCTAGTTTCTAGCTCTACCTTAAAGAAAATTTCCATAAAGTTGTCCACTTGATTATGCAGCAGTATCATTTATATGGATATTAAGATTCACCATTTGTTCTATCCATGGATTATACAAAAAGTGGATACTTAATCTAATTATAAATGACCAACCAGTAATTGAAAAATTTTTTTTTTTCTTTTTTAGGTTCATCATGATCTTAAGGTAATCGTTCCAATGTAGTCATTGCATGACCACAGCATTGCTTAATGTCAGATATCACTTCTGGTTATTCCTCCTGTGGAACTGGTGGGAGTTCTCAATTGTGACCCAACATCTTTAGGTTGACTCATCTCAAGAGTTGTGAATTTGGGAGTAAATATAAGTTTCTAAAGCAGGGTCAAGTCAGCTAAACTTTATCCAAAATAGTGAGAAATAGTCTAAATGTAATTGTAGGAAATTAACACTAATGTCATAAAGGTAATATGAGTATGGCTCATGAAGTGTATCTGAAAACCCAAACCAATAAGCATTCTAAAAGTAGGTGATGGGTGGACAAAAGGCCCATGGTGGGCCTTTTGGACTTTGGGTTCTGTCATAATGTCCCAAAGACAGCAATATAAAAGTACAGGGGAAGAAGCAAGGCAGAGTCTACACAGGAACCAAAGCTGGTGATGTTAATCCCTTGCATATAGAATTTGGCCAATGATATTACTATATGAAGGCAATAAATGATCATTATTTAAATAAATATGAATGGCTACTTTTTGTTTGCTACATATCAATTCTCTCTTCTAATGAAATTCTTTGCTGCAAAACATTAAGAAATAGCTGTTCCTTGGGCAACCTAAGTAGAAAGTTGAAATAACATTGGCTAAAGCAACTACTATGTGTCACATTTACTTAAAATAAACACTGTGCTATCCATTGATGCAATGGATATTATTATCACTGATCTGCATCCGCTTAAACTCAGAATCAAAGACAACAAAGCTAATCAGTGTTTGAGCCAGGATATGAACCCACACAACTCTGATTCTAAAGCCTATGCTGTTTATTTTATGTTCTATTGTTTTACATGGCTTCTATTTTCAGCTGAAGCATAACACATCTCAGCCACTAAAACCACATTTTCTTTGTCGCCATGCCTCATTCTTTCTTCGTCTTACTCTGTTTCTATACTTGTACAAGAAGGCAGTTGCCGCAGGAATGGAAAAGAGCATGACTCTGGAAGGAGACCAGCTACATTCACACTCCGGCTCTACTTCGTACATGCTCAATGAACCTGGCTAAGCAAAGTAACTCCTTTGAAACTCAGGTTTGTCATCTATAATGTGGGAATAAAAATGCTTGAACTAGACCTGGGGGGAGGATTAAGCACTTGGTAGACAATAGGTGTGAAGCAGATATTAATTCCCTTCCCTTTCACTGTCAATTTGCTGGCTCCAGATTGGATACAATCTTCCTGCTTTGACCTTGTGTCTCTCTTCTTGCAAAATCCAATTCCATTCACTTAGCATCTGAACATAATTGACACATAATGAATACGTGTTGAGTGAATGAAAGTCCTCTTCAAGGCTCAGATCAAATGTCCTCAGGACTCTGAAGCCCCAGCCAGGCTCTTCTTAAGAGCTGTGTGAATTCCTTACATTCCCACACTGGTTTATGTACCTTCATTAATGTTTACCATGTCTGTTTCTAGCCTTTCTCAATAAACACGATTCTCAAGAGCAAGGACCATGTCTCACCTTTCTTTGTAAATTTACCTCTTACCAGGTGTCCTGGAATATTTATTTGACAAATTATTGTTTGAAAGATATAACCTGAATCATTATTCTAATACAAGTAGTTAACACTGATTAATCTTGCCTGTAATATCTCTAGAAGTGTTAGAAAATATGATGAATGCAATAGGGAGATTAGTGCTCAGTTCAGCAGCACATATACTAAAATTGGAACTATACAGAGAAGATTAGTGTGACCCTTGTGCAAAGATGACATGCAAATTTATAAAGCACTGCACAGTTTTAGCCAAGGTATGGAATCAACCCAAGTGTTCAGCAACAGATGAATGGATAAAATTGTGGTACATATACAGAATGGAATATTATTCAGCCATAAAAAAGAACAAAATCCTGTCCTTTGCAGCAACAAAGATGAGCCTGGAAGGCATTATGTTAAATAAAATAAGCCAGGCACAGAAAGATAAATACCACATGTTCTCATTCATATGTGAAAGCCAGAAAAAAAATGATCTCACAGAAGCAGTGAATAGAATAGTGGTTATTAAAGGCTGGGAAGGGTGAGGGCAGAGGATAGGAAGAGGTTGTTTCACAGATACAAAATTGCAGCTAACCTCCAAAGCACAGGCAACCAAAGTAAAATTGGACAAATGGGATGACATCAAGCTAAAAAGCTTCTGCACAACAAAGGAAACAATCAAAAAATTGAAGAGACAACCCACAGAATGGGAGAAAATATTTGCAAACGACTCATCTGACAAGGGAAAGATAACTAGAATATACAAGGAGCTCCAACAACTCAATAGGCAAAAATCAAATGATCTAATTAAAAATAAGCAAAGAATCTGAGTAGACATTTCTGAAAAAAAAATACAAATGGCCAACAGGTATTTGAAAAAATGCTCAACATCTTCAGTCATAAGAGAATTGCAAATCAAAACTACAATGAGATATCATCTCACCCCATTTAAAATGGTTTTCATAAAAAAGACAGCATTAATGAATGCTAGTAAAGATATGGAGAAAGGAAAACCTTCATACATTCAAAAAGACATCTTCACTCCCCTGTTTGTTGCTGCACTATTCACAATAGCCAAAATTTGAAATCAATCTAAATGACCATCAGTGGATGAATGGATAAAGAAATTGTGGCACACATACACAATGGAATACTATTCTGCCATAAGAAAGAATGAAATCCTGCTATTTCCAACAACATGGATGGAACTGAAGAACATTATGTTAAGTGAAATAAGCCAAGCCCAGAAAGACAAATCTCATATGTTCTCACTCATATATGGGAGCTAATTATTAAAAACAATTGATGTCATGAAGACAGAGAGTAGAATGATGGTTACTGGAGACTTACAAGGGTGATAGAGAGGGAGGGATAAAATAAGCATGGTTAATGGGTATAGTTAGGTAGTTAGAAATATAGTTAGATAGTTAGAAAGAATGAACAATATTTTATAGCACACCAAAGTAAGTATAATTGACAATAATTTAAGGTATACTTTAAAATAACTAAACGAGGAAAATTTGAATGTTCCTAACACAAAGAAATGATAAATGCCTGAGGTCATGTATACCCCAATTACCCTGATTTGGTTAATTCACCTTGTATGCCTGTATCAAAACATCACATGTACCCTATAAATATATACAACTATTATGTACCTATAACTATTAAAAATAAATTTTTTAAAACAAATCACAGCTAGATAGAAGGAGTAAGTTTTAATGTTCTATAGCACTGTAGGGTGACTATAGTTAACAAGAACTTATTACATATTTTCAAATAGCTGGAAGAGAGGATTTTGAATGTTCCCAACACCAAGAAATGATAAATGTTTGAGGTGATGGATAAACTACCCCGATTTGATCATTACACATTGTGTGCATCAAAATATCACTCTGTACACCATAAATTTATGTAATTTATTATGTGTCAATTTAAAAAAGGGTGTAACCACTTTGGGCAATAGTTTTTTAGTATCTTATAAAATTAAGCATATGTTTACCATATGACCCAGAGATTCCTCTCGTATGTATTTATACAACAGAAATGAATACTTATACCAACAGAAAGAGTTATCCAAGAACATTCATTGCAGTGTTGTTCATAATACCCCAAACAGAAAAAGATCCCAAATATCCATTGACCAGTGAATAGTGCCACGCTATGGTATGATCATACAATGAGTACTATTCAGTGAAGAAAAGGAAAAAGCTACTGATGCATGGAATAACATGGATGCATTTCAGAAACCTTCTGTTGAGTTAAAGAAGCCAGACAAAAGAGAATATACTGTATGGTCTGTTTGTATGACATTATAGAAATTGAAACAGCGGTTGCCTCTGAGGTGGTACAGAGTGGGACAGACTGGAAAAGGGCAGGAGGGAATGCTGTAGGGAGATGGAAATGTTCTGTATCTTCACTGGGTAATGATTATGTGAATGTATATGTTTATCAAAATTCATTGAACTGTATACTTAAGAGGGGTGTGTGTGTGTGTGTATGTGTGTATGTGTGTATTTTGGTAGAGTCAGGGTCAAACTCTGTTGACCAGGCTCGAGTGCCGCGGCGTGATCACAGCACACTTTAACTTTAAATTCAATGCTCAAGGAAGTCCTCCTGTCTCAGCCTCCCAAAGTGTTGGGATTACTGATATGAACCACTACACTCAGCCTAAAAGCTGTGTATTTTATTGCATGTAAATTATACCTCAATGTAAAAGATAATGTAAAAATTCTAAAAAGGAAGTTAATTAAAGAAATATTATGGTCTAGCCAGAACGTGAATATATTAGTTTGCTTAGCTT
>CAUYPO010038677.1:0-10298 GCA_963574435.1 Cheirogaleus major
GGCGCGGTGGCTCACGCCTGTAATCCTAGCACTCTGGGAGGCCGAGGTGGGCGGATCGTTTGAGCTCAGGAGTTCGAAACCAGCCTGAGCAAGAGCGAGACCCCATCTCTACTAAAAACTAGAAAGAAATTAATTGGCCAACTAAAATATAGAAAAAATTAGCCGGGCATGGTGGCGCATGCCTGTAGTCCCAGCTACTTGGGAGGCTGAGGCAGAAGGATCGCCTGAGCCCAGGAGTCTGAGGTTGCTGTGAGTGAGGCTGACGCCACGGCACTCTAGCCGGGGCAACAGAGTGAGACTCTGTCTCAAAAAAAAAATAGTGTAAAAAAAAAAAAAAATGCCCATCTATACTTTTCCCAGTCACTGATTATTAACCAATTGCTTTATCATTTGCTCTCTTTCTTTGTGTGAGTGTAAATATGTGTGTGAGTGTGTGTGTGTATGGTTATTCTCTTACATAACCACAGTGCAGATATCAACTTCAATTTAACATCGATACAATACTTCATCTAATTGTGTCAGTTGACCCATTAATGTCCTTTTTTACAAAACATTTTTTCTCCCTCTTTTACAGGATCCAGTCTAGAGTCAGGTATTGAATTACGTTGTCATGTCTCTTTAGCCTCTACTAATGTGGAACATTTCTGTGGCCTTTGTTTACATTTTATGGCATTGACACTTTGGAAGAACACAGTCTCTCTTCCCCACTTTTTAAAATATAACATTCTTCATTTGGGCTTATTGGAAGTTTTCTTGCCATTGGACTCATGTTGTGTACTCTCGCCAGGAAGGCCACATGAGCGACTGCGGCTCTTTTCTTCACGAAGCCTTCCCTGGTCCAGTCATCTCGCTTTCCCAGATGCCAGCGGGCAAGCTTCTCCTTCACAGGTTCGGATACAGCAGAGCTGAGGAAGGCCTCAGAGGATACGACCTGAACCTTCTATTTATGGTGGGAGGAGTGGAGGTGGCTCACCAGGAAGAGAGGTCAGGTGACCTGGCCAAGGACACCTACAGAGTATGTGCTCAGCATGTTATAGGCTTTCAAGAAACATCCTCGTTCGACTTAGTTAACAGCATATCAAAGACCAGAACCACGTTCCTTGATTCCCAGATTCAAGCTCTTTCCCCCATAATCTGCTGCTGCCTCCTGCAAGACTTGTGTGACTCCTCCAATCCTCCACACTCAGTTCTTTGCTGACGTCCACAGGAATACAATTCACATGTGCAAACACGCCCGTGGCACCTCCAGTCTGCCAGGCATCACTGTAACTTTGTCTTCTACTCAGGAAGCCCAGCTGGCTTTTCATAAGTGAAAGTGATGTTATTAAAAGGCTACCTTTAATTACTCTATACTTCAGATAAATTAGTCAATGGTTTGCAGACATGAGTACTTCATATTATTAGCAAAAAGTCACTTGCCTCATACCTAATAGCCAATGATGACACTGTTACGACGCAGCAGGTAGAGTTGTGGCCGCAAACCTCCTCCATCTAACTCTAAGAGACTCCCAGGTGCCGATTCTGAGTTCTGGTCACCCAGACTATCTTTCCGGATAGGAGCAAAGAACTGTCCCCAAGCACCAATGTTGAGAGTGACTCTTGTTTTAGGGCTGGTGGCAGAGACTGTGAAGTATCAAAATCCTTTCTCTTCTTCATCTGCAGTGACAGAATTATAGCCAAGTACACACTGCCTGCTGTACCACACCCTCACCTGCCCTGGCAGTTGTCCAAGGCCTTGGCAATGGAATGAGAGTGGAAGTGAGAGAGTGTAGCTGGTTCTTTAGAGAGAAATAAGATTCTGTAGTTTTAAGCCATTATACTTTAAAATCATTTGCCTGGCAGTTTAGCTTTACTTTAATACATAGCTTAATGTTCCCACAGTGAAGAACTTGGGCTAACATACCAACACAGAGGACTCGGCAGACCCAACCAGGGGACATGCACATCTTCCCAGGTTGCCTGGGAGACAGGCACCACCTCCTCTCTGGACCTTCTGGTCCATTCCAAGGCTCGGGTCACAGGCAGAGTAGGGTCTTGCTCGCAGCAGGGAACAGGCAGGTGAAGGCTTTTAAAAAAATTGTGAAAATACACAAAACACAAAATTTATCACTTTACCATTTTTAAGGGTACAGTTCAGTGGCATTAAGTACGTTCACCTCGTTGTGCAACCATCAGCACCTTCATCTGCAGAGCTTTTTCATCATCCAAACGGAAACTCTGCCCCCATTAAAGTGTTTAATGGGGGAACTCTCCATTCCCCCTTCCTCTAGCCCCTGGCAACCACTGTCCGACTGTCTGTCTCTGTGAACGTGACTACTCTGGACACCTCAGATTTGTTCTTTAGTGAGTGGTTATGCCACTTAGCATAATGTTTCTAAGGTTCATCCACATCGTAGCATGTGCCAGAACTTCTTTCCTTCTTAAAGCTGAATCACATTCCATTGCATGGAGAGACCACGTTTGTTGATGCATTCTTCTGTCGCTGGCCACCTGGGTTGTTCCACCTTTTGGCTCCTGTGAACAGATGGAGGCCTCTACTCTGGAGGTTTCCTCTCCTTTCTGGGTGCGCCAGCTGTGGCGGTTGTTGGGTACCTCATGGGCCTTTGCCTTGCCAGGGAGTGGGCCGGAGAAGATGCCTAGGTTGAAAGTGAGCGAGAGAAGAGGAGGGGAGAGGGGTGGGGAACGGGAGAAACCATCACTGGCGTTCGCCATATGCCAGGCCCCACATACGTAAACCTGTTAACACTGCTTTTGTTAACAACAAAACGTTACGGTGCTGGAAAGCCTTACTCCTTGAAAGCACAGACTGTTAGAAATGTTGCTGTTGGAGATATATAAAGAATGGAATATCCCTCTCTTCCCTGAAGGACCTGAGTCATTTTGACACTGAGAAGCCTCAATTTCCAACTCAGGGCTTTCTGGACACGGCATTGCATGTTCATCTTAACTTTGTAGTTCCAAGGAAATGAGACCTGAGTCCACTTTGTAGCCCAGGGCTGACATTAATCCCTTTATACACAGTCCTGTTTTGCTTTAAGCCCATGAAAACACTACTTCATTTAAATGTTACCTATACTCTTCCCTTCTCCAAGACCCTCTAGAAATCCTGTTTCTTCCTTTGTTTTGGCGAGGGTTACTCTGCAGTTCCTGAGTGCCCCCTCACTGTAGCAAGCCTAGACGCCTCTCCGTGCCACCTGCAGGTGTCCCCTGTGGTCTTTAGCACATGAGCATTCCACGTATTGTGTGTCATTTAACCCACACAGCAGCCCTGCACGTTAGACATTACTATTCTCATCTTACTGAAGGGGACACTGGTGTCCGGAGAAGTTCTCTGCACGGCATTAGCTGGGGTGGCCCGGAGGCTGGGAGCTGGGCCTATCTGCAGGCCAGCTCACTCACACGCCTGGAAATTGTTGCTGACACTGGCTGCTGGGACCTCAGCTGGGCCGGTGGTCTGAACACCTGCACGTGCCTCTCCCTGAGGTCTCTTCTTGAGGGCTAGTGGGGGTGTCCTCTCTTGCCTGGAAGCTGAGTTCTGAGGGTGAGCATCAGGGGAAGGCCTGGGCCTGGGAACTGACACTGGCCAAGCAGGTCGTAGGGCCCAGATCGAAGGGAAGGGGACATAGACCCTACCTCTCAGTGAGAAGAGTGTCAAAGAATTTTGAGGTCACGTTTTGAAACAACCTTTGGAGTTTTACTTTATTAAGTAGTTGGAAATGTATTCGTAGGCTGGAACGCCCTCTTCCCACCTTTCTGCTGTTGAAATCCTGCCTGTCCTTTGCGGCCTGGCTGAAATCTGTCCCTTTGCTGCTCCTTTCTCTTTCCTCTCAGTTGAAATTAATCACAGCCGCATCAGCCCTTCCAAAGCTCACCTTTGTCTCTGGCTTCCCGTGAACCTACCATGGCACTGTAAGCCAACAGGAGGTGAGATGGAGTTGATTTTTCCTCCTCGTAGGGACTGACAGAGTGCCTGACACAGGTACCTTGTACCCATACATGAGCGTCAAATAAATGATAACAGCTGGGAAGGCAAGGGGGTAGAGAGAAGAGAAAGAGGGGTCGAGGGGCTGGTCCCCAGATTCCCCTGGAGGCCTCTGGCTGTGTGGGTTGGGTGTTGACTTCCCTCAGCAGTATCTGAGTTTATGCTAAGTAAACATCTAGGAGGAAGCATTGTTGGCAAATTCAGCACATTTCCCTCTGCAGGGTTGTAAGTGCTTCTGTGGCTTTAAAGATCTCAGCCAAGGGCAATCATAAATGATTTTTAATGTAGTACAGCAAACAGAGATAAGTGGGCATATGTTACTTATCCGAAAACTTTCATAAGGAGGCATTTAGTAGGGTAATAATATCTCCACCCTCTATGTCATCCAATGAATCAATTAGGCAGCTCAGGCATTGACTCCGTAGCATTTGTTTGTATGTTCTCGCCTGGCTTTACGTTTCTAAATAATTTGAAAATTTTCCAGGCGAAGCTAAAACCAGAAACATATGGCAGCCACTGCAGAAGTAAGGTCTGAGGCTGAGCCTTTGTTATGGATGTTGCTGCTCTAGCTGTGAATGCAGCTTCCTGTGGACAGAAAGGACCATCCACCCCCTTTCTGACTGTCCTGCCATGCCAGCTCTCCAGATGGACCTTCGGTACAGGTCGTGGAGAGCTTTATGCCTCATGTCCCCATGACATGTCCAGGGCTCGTCTTAGAATACTCTGGTGTCCTGGGTTTGTTTGTATCCATCTGGTCTAGGACTAGACTGTGCCGGATGATGTGCTGTGACTCATTTCTCCAGAAGCAGAGATGGTCTGTACAAATCACCTTGCTCAATCTCTCTTGTGTTTCAGAGGTTAAAGCTCTGATGCTAACACAGCCAAGGAACAAAACCTGAGGGTTTAGTCTAATTGGCGACAGCCAAGCTTACCTGCCACAAATCGGTTTCCCTCTTCTCATCCATACTGGCACCATCCTCATTATTTGCCGCTCGGGATATAGCAGGTGATTGCCAATGCTTTGTCATGCCTCTAGTCTCTCACTGCCTCTAACGCATGGTCATACAGGATGCAAGTTCTGAAGCTTCCTTAAAATCCTGCCATGGCTCTGCATGATCTTCAGGATAAGGTGGGAGAAAGTCAGGAAGAAGGAAATCTCTATTCAGTACCTCCTTTCCCATCAAACACTTTCTCATCTGCACCAAGACACCACCATCCAGTTGCTGGAACCAAAAATCTCATTGGCTGTCTGTCCATCACTCACTCCCAACACTCGCTAGCAGGTTCTGACAGCTCTGGCACCAAAACGAATTCAAAATCTGCCCACATTTTCCAACAACCATTACCCTGCTGGTTCCAACGGTTACCTGGACTTTGCAGTGGCCTCTCAGAGTCCACAGTGTTGGCTCCCTGCTGCAGTGGATGCTGTGGCGTGCACCGGATCCCATGTCGGGATGCACACTCATTCCCCAGCCATTGAGAGTGTTGGCTGCTGTCCCCTCAAAGCTGTGTCCCTCTGTTGGCTAAAAAGAGCAGCCTCACCCAAGGTTATGCCCTCTCCCTACCTCCAATTTGCTTTATTTTTATACCAATTTTTCAATTAAAAATGCATCAGAAATTCACTGGGCAGGGAGGGGCTGTGGAGGGGAGAGGGAGACGGCACAGGTAAGCTGCACTTAGCCAGGTTTCCCCTTAGACAAGTGCAGCGTGCCAAGGCCACAGGCATAGGCGTGAGCACTCACTACCCAAGTTGATGTCGCCGAGGAGCCCAGAGGAGCATGAGGGCTTGTCTCTTCTTCTCCCTGTACCCACCAGGGCCCAGGACACCCTCCGATCTGTGCAGATGGCAGCCAGGCCAAGAGTGGCAGGCACAACACCGCGTCTCCACCTGGTCTGTGCCGGGAGGCCACGCTGGGCATGGTGCAGCCTCGCTGTCTCAGGTTTCCCCTGCCTGCCCCTGGGGACTCACGTCTGATTCCTTGGAGGAGGACAGGGGGCTGGGAGTCAAACACCGCCGTGAGACTTTGGGGCACAAGCACGCTACTAGGAAACTCCTCCTTTGGAGGCGGCACAAAGGAAAATGACCCCTGGCTCTGGCTCTCTGGGAGCCGTGGAGTGATTCCCCAGCACTAGGCTATAAGACATGCAGGCACTCTGGGGACGTCCAGAAATGCTCTGGGCGCTCAGGGAGCCGGGGCGCCCGGTCGGTGAAGCAGGACTCGCTCCTCCTTACCTATTAAGGTGCTCACCTCATTCGCCCTGGCCCTGGCATGGTCTGGGACAGCTGATGTACCATGGCATTCCCAGTGCCATCCCCAACACTGTCTCCAGTGACCCAGGATATTCTCTCTTCCGGGGCTGGGTCCCCAAGCCGTTTCCATCGTTGCACCAACCTCAGCAGGTCTCCATGCTCTCCTCGTTCCTGAGAGAGAACCTGCTTTACCTCGTGCTGCGGGAAGGGGATGTTTGGCCTGGATGGATGCAGGGCTTGGAGAAAGGACTGCGTTGTACCCCTCAGCTTCTCATCCCATGGAATGTCCTCTCTCCCAGGGTGTCTTCTGGGCCACTCACACTCAGAGAGATGGCTCGTGGAGACCCCTGCTGGCAGCCCCCCAGCACGGCTGGCTCCTGCAGCCTCCGGAACCCCCCTGACTCATGTCCTTCTCCCCTCCCTTGGTTGAGCAGTTCGGCTCTGCCCTGCTTCTCCGAGCGCCGGTTCTCCCGCCTTCCATCCCTGGCAGTGCCTATGACTTTGCCAAAAGCAGAACACCGAGCATGTTGACTTTCTGCTCTCCAAACAAAAGATGCTGTCGTTACTGGATCTGCCCTTGTTAGAAGGCACAGTGGGGATTATAAACATTTTTTTTCCCCCTTTCACAAAATCAATCACCAAATCTTACCAAATTTGAAACCAAAATGACATTTTCTCCCCTCTGGCCAAAATAAATCCTGGCTCAGGTTCCAGCATGTCTAGCCTGGGCTACTGCAGCAGCCTCCGGTTGCTCCTTCCTTGTTATCTTTCCCCAGAGCTTTCCAGAGCCTGAGAGGCCCAGGCCCCCTCTTTGTTTTATTTTTTGAAATACTGAAAAACAAAGACATGTCAAAGCAGGGTTCCAAGGTTATGATGGATTTTAAATGTTTACTTTTAACAGAATTGATGCTTTAAATTAAAAAATGTAATTTTATCTAATTGTGCTAGTCACAAAGTCATGGAAGGTTTGTTGTTGTTGTCTGTATAGGACACTACAAGCCATGTGACCTGTAAAGACCCAGACCAGACATGCTAGAACCTGAGCCAGGATTTATTATGGCTGGAGAGGAGAAGATGTCATTTAGGTTTCAAATTTGATGATTGCTTTTGTGAAAGGGAAAAAAAGTTGTATGAACATCACGTCTTCCTGCCCTGCTATACATCCTTGTGATTACATTTTGAATCTCACTCAGAGATGACCTCCAAAGTCCAACTGTGGATTCCTTTGAGAATGAGAAGCCAGGCCGAAGGGTCCCTCCAGCCACCTGTGATGGCACAAATCAAACTTTGCTGGCTCTGGCCGTGTCGTGAAGTCCAAATGCCTTTCCAAGGTCGCTGGGCTTGCCCTCTGAGCTCCGGCCACCCGGAGGTGTTTCAGGTGTCTTGCATGAAGCCTTTGCTCTTTGTCTTCGCCTAGAATGCCTGCCCCCACCCTGCCTGGCTAACACTCACCCTTTAAGTCTAAGACCACGTGTCACCCCAGGGAGGGTGAGAGGCTGTTCCTTCCCCAAGCTCCCTGGCATCCTGTGCTGCTGCCTTCTCATCACGTATGGAATGGATGTCCAAGTCTGCCCCTCCAGCGTCGGTGCAGAGCTCAAAGACAAGGTCCATGACTGGGTGGGTGGTATCTACATTCCTAGCTCCTAGCATGGCCCAGGAAAACGAATGAAAGAATGCTGCAATGAATAAATGTGCAAGTTTGGGAAACGCCACAGACCTCTGTGCCTATCAGTTCTTTGTTTGTTTGGTGCTGGCTGATTTTGTTTGAACTGGTGGAACACTGTGAATTTGCAAGACTGCTCCTGCCAAGTTCCGGCCCAGGGGTCAAGATTCCCTAGGGTAACTTCCTGCCGGGCGTGGTTATGGCACAGGAGGAACAACCACAGGGACCAGCAGGTGGCGCCAGGTCCCTTTGCTGGAAAGTTGCAATGTGTTTCCTCTGCAGGGATCAGGGTGCACATTCCAATTCCAAGCACAATTCTTCTAGATCATTTTCTGCAGCTCACTTTAAAAAATAAAAACAATCACAAATCCCAAGTCAAGGCCATGGGGACAAAGCAATTTCGTAAGAGAGATCTAATTCACTTAAAGGGAGAAATTAGTCCAAGTAAATATGCAGAATGTAGCCTCAAACTTAGAGCTGAACTGAACTGCTCCTACAGGTCCTCTGGTCACCCCCTGCTCCGGCAGCTGAGGTCCCTGAGAGGGTGTGGCTGTTCCCCTGGACACACATGGAGTCCACCTATGTAGCACAGGTTCCCCTTTGACCCCCGAGGCCAGGGTGGCGGAGCCGCCCTACTCCAGGGCCCGTTCACACTGCAGTCTATGTGGACGGTGCCTCTGAACTCGAGGAAGCGCCTGGACTGGCCCATCTCTGAGGGCCGTCCCAGCTGTGCAAAGTCACTCAGCTTGTAACAGTCAACCGCCCAGGTCCCATCCCTTCTCCAGGTCCCTCCTGACTGTACGCCTCCCTGGCACTGTGGCTATAGCCCCTCCACTTCCACCTGCAAACACTGTGTGTTATTTGACAGTCCTACATCTCAGGGCAAGGATGGAGCATTTGTCAGACTTCTCCATAGCCGGGACGGGCTGCGTCACCAGGTGCTGATTCAGGTACAACAAGCAGCCCTCAGACTGCACCCTGAGGTGCATAGCTGGGACCTATGTCCCAGCTACTTCAGTGCCCAGAAGGGGTGCCCTGTCTGGCAGACATAGGTAGTCTGGTCATGGGACAGGATGACCTTCACTGAACACACGGTGATTGACACCATTATCTCCTTCACCAAAGGAGAGGTGCGTCCAACGGATTCCAAGGCCTGACACCATGGAGCTTCCGAGCTGGTTCCCTCCTTCTCCTCACTGCCGCCACCTTCCTGGCCCTCTGCTGTCCTTTGCTGGTTAGCCAGTCGTGGGGGGTGAGCGTCCTCTCACTCTTCTCCCCCAAAACCTTACTCTCTCCCATGTGCCAAGAAGTTCTTTGCTGATTGTTGGGGGTCGTCCCCAGGCCTCTGAGACACTGGCAGACGGTCCACCATCCGGTGCAACAAGATCAGAACGACAGTGCTCAGGCGGCACAGGGAGGGGAGCCTCCAGGGCATCCTGGAAGACAGATGTTCTCTGTGGCTTACGGGAAGCGAGGGCATTGGTGCCCACTTCTGTGTTCATGATTCTATCCAGGCAATAAGAGATTTGGCCCCCTGGACTACCAGGGCCCTGTGTGGGGCCACATCCTGTGCAACACCCTTGCAGGCTGCAGAGAGAGTGGGTGGTGCTGAGGCCAGGGGTGTGCGGACCTGAAGTCCCAGGCTATGCTGCTATGCTGCTATGCCTGCAGAGGGCAAATGCTAGGCAGAGCATTCCCGATGGTTCATTCCTTGGGGACGGTAGATTTACCAGTGGACCCAGGAGGGCTGTGTAGGCACTTTCTGTGGGAAGGCTGGGCATGCAATGGCATCTCAGTGCTCCGCTGGCATCCTAGGATCCAACAACACCCAACACCTCCAAAAGCAAAAGAAGGGACTGGGTGAATCATCAATATCATTCCCCCCATGAGGATCCAAAACTGCAACGTCAGATTCAGGAAAAAAACACAGGCCGGGCGCGGTGGCTCACGCCTGTAATCCTAGCACTCTGGGAGGCCGAGGTGGGCGGATCACTCAAGGTCATGATTTCAAAACCAGCCTGAGCAAGAGCAAGACCCCATCTCTACTAAAAATAGAAAGAAATTAATTGGCCAACTAAAAACATATAGAAAAAATTAACCGGGCATGGTGGTGCATGCCTGTAGTCCCAGCTACTGGGGAGGCTGAGACAGAAGGATTGCTGGAGCCCAGGACTTTGAGGTTGCTGTGAGCTAGGCTGATACCACGGCACTCTAGCCTGGGCAATAGAATGAGACTCTGTCTCAAAAAAATAAAAAATAAAAAAAAATAAAAAAAGGAAAAAACCACAAACTCCTGAAAAACCAAACTTTATCCTTTCTTTTTTATTGGTCATAAGGAGGAAAAAGGAGTTATATATTTTTTCAGATTATAAGTTAGTGAAACTATGTTATAAATATTTTTG